>JAPVRG010000078.1:0-19712 GCA_029783565.1 Rhagoletis cerasi
CAATTTAACATATTATTCTGCTGTTATTTAATTTTGTTTATTTTTTTATAAAAATATAGTTCATTCTTTACCAAAACCCTCGTAAATCCAAGTTTCAATCTTTGTGTAATATTTAAAAGAAAATATTGACAACTCGTACTTTGACGATAGATAGTCGCATTGTGTGCGGACCTGTCAGCGTATCGTCATCGTCGCTGTATGGAAAATTAATGTCGCGCCGATGACGATACAATGACGAGACGAGCCGTGTGCGGAGTGCCTTAGCTTTGCGCTTCAGCTGCTGGCATAAGCGACATGCTCAGGCTCACCTCGCAGTATCGCTCTAAAATGCCAAGTGACTTCCTTCAGCGCTTCCCTTTTCGCTGCCATCACTCTCACGATTCGAGCAGGCATTTCAGGAATTGTTTGCTACGTGCGCCTTTCGCTGCTCATTTCGTCGTTCTGTCGCTCGGTCAGCTGGCTCGTTGACGAATTTCTCGCTACTGTAGTTACTCCTTGTTCGCTGACTCGTTCGGTCGGCAACTCCACTTTGCTTTCGCTCTTTCGCTTCCTTTTATCCCAATATTCGAGAAAGTCAACGGGAATCCTTCTATATACCACCAATGCTGCACACATACACGCACAAACATAGCCATAGACATGGAGTCTCGAAAACTGGGATACGTAATGCGATATGTATTATTTAAATATTACTTCAAGCACGTTATTTGAGAGTGTATTGATTTTTTCATTTCCATATCCTTGCGCTCGTACTTTGTGTGCTTGTGTCTCATGATGTGTTCCAGCGGAAAATACTACTTTGGCTATAATACTTTTGCTATAATTGTTTTCAACTCATACCACACACACATAAACACACACACGCACACACACGCGAATACCAGCTCGCACCAGCACTGCCATATTCACTTATCCACTCTGGAGCTCGTTGCGCGTTAATGAATTATATAATTTAGCAACATACTTTCACTTAGAACACGTTCCAGTTGCTTTTTTCTCTACTCTACATATCGCAGCGGAAAACCCATTAGCTTGGAAATCGGGCTTTTCCGTTAATATTCCAAAAAACAAAGCACTAAAATCACATAATTGGCATTTTTTCGGTAATTTTGTCGTTTATCAGCCTAGGAGTATGCCTTTTTCTATATGCTATATGCACAATTTGGGCCACTGGCTTCAGTCTATGTAGATTGAGGAAAGCACTGTTTGGACCGTCTTGTTAACGTTTTTCTTCCGCAAACTCGTTTGAACACCACCAGTAGAAAAGACAAACTGAGCTCAGACGAGCTCGTGCATGGAAAATTTCGCCCAGAAATTTTTGAGGGCATGAAACTAGGCGCAGCCGAGCATTTAGTGAGAATAAGAGAGCATGGGAAAAGCTTATTGATTCTACAAATTTGTGGATTTTAGCTCACATGCCGATGCACTCTGAGGCGACAAGTGGTGGGTGCACGTGAAATCGTGTCAATTTGCCGGCTGCCGATGGTTTGTTTACATGCCCGAATGCTTAACGCAATGTTGAATTTTGCGGTTAAAAATGATGTCAATCAGGGTTGAAATTTGGAAGAAAATTAAGATTCAGAAAAAAAGCTTTTACCACCAAGTGGAAAGATTTTGGATTTTTGAAAGTCGAAGGGAAACAGACCGAAGCCCATTTTTATAGTAGGGAGTTAACTCACATTTGGCAGTGAAATTTTAATTTTCGTACTGAAAATCGACTAAGCAGGCGTTAGAAACATTAAGAACGAAATTTTTCAAACAGTATTCGTTTAGTTTCCCTCTCTTTTTTGTTTAGTGCGCATTATTTTTCTGAAGTTTTGAAACAGGTGTTTCAGCAGCCGAATATTTAATTGTCAACCGTGTAACTAGGTATAGTGTAGGCCATTTTACTCACAAGTAAAAAATCTCTTCATTTAACTACACTTTCCGCCACTTTTTCGGATTCGCATGCTCTCTCAATCGCAACCAGCTGACGCGCATGCGCCAATCTTCCGTCTTTGTATACACAAACAGTGGAATCAGCATATTGGCACACAGCAAAGATGTGGAGACGCTCAACTAGGCCGTGAGGCTTTGTTTATACAAAAATGCGATGCAAATGCTCGAAAGCGCGTGCCATGCTGCCCTGATTGCCACATCCGTCCTGTGCTGCAATGTCTGTTTACCACCCGTGAATCGTTTTTCCATTTACTGCCACTTTATTCCCGCATCGCCTACAGTGCTTACTCTGCAATGTTTGTTCTGTCATCTGCAGTGCGCTTTGCATACTTTTAGGCTGTGGAACCGACATAAACCTTTTTATTTTTGGTGACTACTCTGGCCCGAGAGGAGGTCGTGTGCTTCGCGACGTAGCGGGACTGCAATGCCAAAAAGCGCCAAGTATACAATTAGCCGCGCCGATGAAGAGAAATGCAATAGTGAAAGCGAACAATGCAAATGAAAGGAAAATTTTGTGCTTTGTTCGTATGGCGTATATAGAAGGGGGAGGGAAGAAAACGCTGCAGGCAGGCGGTCGTCACAGACGGTTTGCATTTAGGAAAAGTTCAGTTGCAGTTAAGCGTATAATAAAATTGAAGAGCTAATAAAAAAGCGGTTAAAACATTTAACTACCAGTGCGCCTGAAAGTATGTCAAGCTTAAAAGTATGTAACATCATTCTGATGGAATGCGGCGACTGCTAATGCGCTACGATAATTTTGTCGCCATCAAATGTTGAATTTTTAATAAAGATAACTAACCAAAAGAGAAAGACCTCTTATCCACCTGCCCAGGAACCAAACACATGACGTTGACGCGATGTAATTAAAAATTGATATTTTATGACCCCCACTGTTGTCATTAGGGATATACTCCTTTGAGCGTGCTTCCTTCGTGTGTACGCGCTTGTTTGTGTAGCAGGTTCCTTCCTGGTGGGTTATGTTAAATGTTCGCTATTCGTTTCCTGTGCATATTCCGAGAGGGCAATGAACGCTGGCTGTCGTTTTTTTAATTGCAAAGCTAAGAACCTAAAGACAGCAGTCGGCAGACAGGCACCCAATGCCAAGCCGGTACATAGAAGTGGAGTTAAAAGCTCAGTTAGAGAGCGTCAGTCTTTTTAATTATGAATAAGTCGTTCGTAAAAAATTCAGGCGCAGCAATTAGGGCTGCTGAACCTCATGGACGGAAAGTAAAAATGTAGTACCCCTACTTATGTCTTATTACGAGTATAATTATTTCACAGTGTGATACTCGTTTAATAGAAAGCGGGCGGGCGCGGTTTGTTAATTGTTGGTTAAACGTGAATCACTGCTTAGGTACTCTTTAACGCTTTGGCAGAGCTTCAAATTTCAACTGCATTGTTCTTAAATAATTTTTTTGAAGTCGGTTTCCGAAATATATTTCCAATGCAGTCTAGAAATTCGGAGCTCAGCAGCTTTTCGCACCCCGTCCGCGTGCGTTTAACCAACGATTAAGCAAATCGCTTGGCTAAAATAAAAATAATGAATTTTTATACCAGTGAGTTATACGAAATTCGTTTTTGTTTGCGATCGTACTCACTTTAGTTGACGGTCTCTGTGCCACACAGCCAGTTGCAGACGTTCGCCCGCGGCAGCAGTATCCGCATCCGCTTCCGTTTGCGCCTGCGCCTGCGCCTGCCCACTCAAATCAAATCTGAAGCGATGATCGAAGTACGGACGACTCGAATGCCGATGCACAGCCGTTCGTTGGAAGCAATTCTCCGCCGGCTTATTGGCTGGTTTGTTGCGTATCAGCGCTACCTTCACGTATGCGTTCAGCGCAGTAGAACCATTTGGACGCTGCAGGTCACGACAACGGATAACTATAAAAGAAGAAGACGACAAATTGAAAGTAACGGGGTTTTTACTTTAACAACAAATTGTGTGACGTCATTTTGATATTTTCACCACCGCCCAATAAAGTTGGAACTCACCGTGTACATTTAATTGTTGCCGCTCCACGTGTATAGACACCTCCACATTTCCGCGTACTGCGTTGCTGCTAGGGCCCTTCCATGAGCCCTGCGAATTGCGCGAGGCGCGTCCGGAACAGAAGTGATCGCCCATCGTAGAGCTGGTATTGGAGGATGCCACCGAGCTGCGTTTCGCGGCGCTACTGAAATCGGCGTCGTCTTCCTCGTCGCTGGCCAATGAAAAGCTCAGACAACGCTTGATCGAATGCGTCTCCTCCAGCGTCGGCGTTGAGCTGTGCTGCTGTAGCTCAGCTTCTGTAATCTCTGGTACCGCTGCAGATGGTGCCGCATAATTATTGTCAACGACGAATGTTGAGTTTGGTGGCGTTTGCATCGCTAAGAGTTGTGTGTGATTCGTACTGCCATGCTTGAAGAGCGGTGTATCAGGACTTGGTATGCCATCGGGTAGCGTCAGGCCTATCAGTGGTGGCGGCTGTGGTGGTGTCAGCCTTGAAGCTCCTCCCGCTTCTCGGCCTATTTTGCGATGCACGTCTGTTGTCTTGGTATTCTTGCGCCGCACAACGCGCTGCCGCTTTAGATGTGTCGGCGTACGCACCTCCATTTCATGGATGCTCATTTCACTGTCGCTAACGATGGCCGGCGAACCACTGGTGGTCATCGTGCGCCTTGCTTGTGGCTCTTGCTCGCTCTCAGTGCGACGCATTGCCTGCACCCGTTGCACATCTTTGCGTGCGCTATCTATAATTGCATCCAACATGCGATCTAGCGTCACATCGCCCATGCGCGAGGAGGAGAGTGATTCATCGCGCGATGCATTGCGGAAACGCAAATGGCTAAGCGGTGTATCTTCCGGCTCCGTTGAAGCAAAATCATCCGAGAAACGATTACGCGTCGTCGGTGTGCCGCTGTTATTTGTATTCTGGCGCTTCACATTCAAAGGCACATTGGCTTGCGTTTGGTAACGCAGAGTTGGGCGCGTGGGCGTGTAGTCGGCGCGCAACGGACTCTTGCCGTTGCTGAGGTCCTGAAAGGCGGTGAGACTCGTGTTTCCGAAGGGACTGCGCGTAAAATATACGCCGAAATTTTCTTTATTTGCGGTACTGGTGAGTGAGTGGCGAACACGACGCGGGGAATGTGTTTCCAGTTGGTTGTCGAGTGAATAGCGTTGTATGCGGCGGCGTTCAAGAACGTGCGTCATAGTGGGCATTATTTTGGAGGCGTGCTTGTTGCCGAAAATAAGATTCTGATGTATTTTAAGGCAATTTCCTGTGGATTGGCGTTTAAGAGAGCGCGTGGGTTTGGCGTTGTGGGTGACGTCGTTATTGGAGGGATTGCTTAGGTTGCTATTAGGATGAGTAACAAAGGCAGCGTTGTTGTTTTTGCAAGGCAGTTCGCTGTATAGTTTTGCAGAGTTGAGAGGTGGAAGGGTTTGGAGATGGGTGTTTTGTTGTTTTGCCCACTTAAGCATTGCTATGAGAATGGTAGCATTTGAAGCCTGGAAAAGATAGTTGAAGAAAGGCTCTATATGATTTAGGAGAAAATAAATGTTGAATTAAAAACAATTTTTAGTTTTTTTTATAAATGATTATCGATAACACTGGCCAACAAAATTTTGTGGCAGAGTTTTTGAGAGCTGATTCCTATAGGATTTTTTCCGTAGATTAAAAGATTTAAATTATTTAATTGGCTCCAGTTTTCGAAATATTTGGTATCAAACTTATAAAGAAACGTAATTTTCACAGCTTTTAAACTTTTGTAATAAAATAAGGATGCAATAATGAATTATCTGAGCGGAATAAAAATAAATCTTTAATGTTGCCCTTTTATCCCAAAAGATAAAAAAGATTCGATGTCGCACACAGTACTTAGTCACAAAACCCAATTTTTCTTAATAAAAAATGTGGCAAATGCAACCTTAAATATCGTATTTTTTCATCACATCTAAAAGTAGTCTTTTTGTGCGTGCTAATAATTATTTAAACGTAAGTTTGCAATTTTTGCAAAACATAAAAGACGTGTCCAGATTTGATTAAAGGTGGAATAAATCCTTCTTCGAATGAGTACAATTAAATGTCCGCGAGTGTTGGTGGTTGTAGAGTACAAGCCAACCGAATGTTGTTGGTTTTTGTCCTAGCTACAAGCAGGCCTCCACTATATATACACAGGGTGAATTTGGTACAGAGTGTTTTTTGCATTCCTTTTTTTTTTGCATGATGCATATCCGAACAGCAATTTCTGCAATTAAGTCTCAATTCGAGGTTTTCTTTCTGTTCATCAGCCCATAATCATCATCCTAATTCCTGTTTGTCCTACGCGATGCGTAAGATTGAGCTCATTGTTAAGATATATATAAGCAGCAGTTTCTCAGAGTTAGAAAGGCATTAAAAGTAATTGTCGATGAGCCAGGTGCCAACTTCCTTGAGTGATTGAAATTTATTTGTTTCATATTTGGTGCAAGACGACTTTTGCTTACTGGAAAATTATTAAAAAAAACACACATTTTTTTAAATTTAATGTGCAAATATTTTATATAATTTTTTCACATTTTTTCTACTTGAGAGTTTTTAGCACTATGCATATTTCTGTGCCCGTCAGTTAAAATACTTAGCTTAAGTGACTTTAGAAAGGTTGACTTTGATTAAAAAAATAATAAGTTTTCTTTCTATTTTTGTTAAGCTATTAAAAGGGCATCTGAAACTGCACCTACGGCTAGTTAATCGCTAAAATATTGTTTGGGATCCCAATAAAATATTGCTTTAAAATGAAAGTGGCCTATCTCTCCTTAATCTGCTTTTCAGAAAATATTTATTTGCCAATTGGTGAAACTCAAGATATTACATCATAATATTCTAAGAAAAAAAAAACTAAAAATGGCGAATTGCCGGCCAATCGCGCCCGCTATGAACTCCCATTTCACTTTTCTTACTACCTTAAAATTTTGCGAAATTATAAAAAACTCCAATTCCCCTTGGCGATGCTTACAGACGCACCTTGAATTTTATATTTGAAAATATATGTATGTATGCGCTTATTAAAACACAGTTAATTCTTTTCTTCAGAAAAAACTTGGAGCAGAATTTTAGCGCAGCAGCTGCTCCAACGATTTTTGACGCACAATCGATAATAAACAAAAGAATGAACAGCCAGACAAAAAATGGGGAAAATAATTTTCATTATAGCACGGAGGCAAATACCGATCGAGATAATCGTTTGAGCGCAACTGAATGACTTCATTGAATCACAAAATAAAAGTAAATAACAACAGAAATCACCTACACAGCGTGGCATACCAACGCATGCGGGTCTCTTTTACCCACATAAGCGCTCGCATACGTGCATATATGTATGTATGTACATATGTACCTCTACGCCTGCTAAGGAGAAAGCAAAGGTGTATTGAATGCGCTCAATTCTACTACTCCGTTTTCCTTCTGCTACGGCCATACATTGCATTTTCACCAGTTGAACGCTGGAAAATTGTTGCCACTTTTCGCGGCGGCCATTCAGCCATTATTGCCTTATTATTACTGCTTTTGTTGTAATCAACATGCATGCAGAGAAATTTAACGCGCGCATCCGCGCTGCTTCGATTTTCGTGTTCTTCTTTCTTGTTTCTGTTTTGTTGATCAGCGGCGTAAAATTGTGACATTTGTTGGCCGCTGCGCTGCGATCCCCACAGCCTGAGAAGCATGTCTTTTTCAGAGCTATCGTGAAAAGGATTCGGAATGATTTTTTGATTGCTCGCAATCATCAAAGCCAGTCGAAACATTTTGTTCGTGCTTTCTTAAACTTTTTTTGTTATTGTTGTTGTGGAAAAAATATCACGTTCATTTTCTTTCAACTTTTGATTGTCACATGACTAACTCTGACCTTACCTTTTTGCCAAGGATACGCGCTACAAGTAACACATTGATTGCTCTTGTTTTCTATGTACAAATAAATGCATATTTAGGTGTGTAGATACCCGCTGTTTTTGTTGGTGTTGCTTGTGTTGTTGTTGTTGGTACTACTTGAAGACATGCACAAAAGTGGTCTCACTTGAGTGACAGCTGTCAAGCTGTGTAGCTTTCATGCCGCGCGACAAGCGCCTAGTGCCACCACTGCTCTATCCACCGTGGGCATGACAAGAGTGAGATCTCAAGCTGGTGCGCCTAGTCTAGGCGGAAAATTGTAGCTAAATATTTGATCTGATTTTGTAAATATTTATGGCGCACAGGGGCGTTTTCGCAATTAAGAGTCAACTCACATTCGGCAGTTTGCATTCAATTTTTGTGCTAAAAATCGACAGTTAACTTCCAACTGGGAGTTACACTCTTCACTGGGAAAATGGCTTTAATGAATGTGTGTTCCTAAAAGTAGTGGACGAAACTTTGCGCATGATTTGCTTTTGGAAAAAAAAAAACTTTGAACCAACTTATTTAAAAATCCCTTTATTCATGCTTTTGAAGAGCTTTTGCAAACTTTTTTGATGCCCTGCATATCCTCATATTCTCCTTCCTAGACTTTCCTCCCTCCAAATATATAAACTGCATACCACTGCATCCATATCTACACATGTATTCTTGCATGTCCTTTCGCTCTGACCGCGGAAAGTACAAATTTGCGTTTGTACGCAGCAAAGTAGCGGAATGCTGCGGCCACCGTCATCATTTGCAAATCTGAAATGTTTTATTTACTGCTAATAAAATTCCAGTTTGTTGCCAGAAACTGGTAATTTTTGTGATTTGCTATCGTTAAAAGGACGAAAAATACGCTCGAATTAACCGACAGAAATAGGCAGTAAATTGCAAAAAGTAAAGATTGCTTCTTTACCAAATAGAATAAAAAAAGTAGCAAATCACAAAAAGAAGGGTTGCGCCACAAGAAAGAAAAAAAGCTAATAGAATTTTGTGCAAAATGTGTTGCCTAAATGGCGCTCGCCTTGCCTGCCTCAGATTGTCTGCTACGCGCTTGCTACACATGCGCTTCCTGAAGACGCAGCGCTCTTCACTCCGAGCTTTTTTGTTATGGCGGTCGCACTGAAACCCGTTTTGAGCCCTTTGCGAAGTGTTGTCTTTTAGTTTTATTATTATTTTAGTTCTTTTTCAATCGCTGTGATGTATCTTTTTTCGGTTTATCGCGCGTATATGAGTTATGTGTGTGCCTTGGTGACTCCAGCGACAGAAGCTTTCAGGTTCGCGTACATACATACCACACAACCTCATTCTGCGCCTGCGCATCCCGCCAAGATAGTCGTCGCTCTGCTGATTTGTACCTACATTCACTTTCTGACATTATTTCCGATATTTCTGGCTTGTATGCGGCTCTCATTCGCGGCTATTTAATGCATTCATTGCCCTTCAATTCAATCAGTTTCAATTTGCCAGAGTCGCCGTTGATCCCTAACTCTTTTGTTCTTATTTCGCATATGCAATTCCTTTTTCGCATTTCTGGTTTTCGGTTGCTGCCGCAATGGGTTCGCGCTTTGTTCGAATAAGTTGGCATTTAATTACTTTGAAGGAATTTATTTTGAGTGTGGATATTTACAAATTTTTGCACAAGATGCAACTACTGGCATAGTTAATTTCAATTCGTGGCAAAGTGTCTTTACAAGGGGGAAAGTCGCTTCCAGCCACTGAAACTACGCATACTTTTAGTTTCTTTGGCTTCTCGAACTACCCACATAATTAATAAATTTTTTGGAAAATTGTATATATTTTTGAACTTTTTTGTTTGAAGAAAAATCGTTTGATTATTGCACTCGTATTTATCCTGTTCCTTTTGTTCGCCTTTCTTGCTGTTTTTCTTACATTCATTTAAAAGTACTTAAATGTGGTACACCGATAAATAAAACTACATCAAAAGCGTGACAACCCTTTAAGGAGTCAAGAGGCGCATGTCCGGTTCGGGTTTATCCTGCAGTTAAGCAAACTTGCATATGTGCATTGTACCTACATATGTACCTATGTATGCATGCGCGCTTATCCTTCTGCCAGGCCATTCGCAAACTTTTGCATACAAAAATTGTTCATCTTTCTTTTTGTTGCTTTTATTACTATTCCCTTCCAAATTTCGATCCTTGCGAAATTACTCATTTAAACGCTGCTTTGTTGTGTAGCAAAGCGAAAAGTGCCTTGAGAAAGGAACTTCAAAGCAATTCTGGGTGTTTATTAAGTGGGTTCTTGATATTGTTCAGCGCCGCGCATACCAAAACAACCAACCATATGACTGACTGCCTTCGCATGGGACAGCGCGAGCGCATGCAAATGAAAGGCCGTACAAATAGGGCACGGACATACAGACGGACAGCCGCATATTTATGCACATATGTGAAATATGATTTGCAGTAAGCTTGCAAGAAATTTATTTTGCGAACTCCTGTTGTGTTGTGAACGAGTTTGTTTAGGGAAATGCTTTGCGTAAATGCTATTGATTTACTTCTATTTAATGTAAATTAAATGCTTTACAGAATGAAAAAAAACGAAAGCGAATAGAACGGGTTAAACGACGACCGGAGCGTATGATTATTTCGTAGAGGGTTAGTTAGGTAAAGCGACAATTCTGTAGCAAGACAACTGAGAAATTATGTAGCTCATTACGAAATCCTATCATGAGCATGACGATCGCTTGAGGGCTCAAAAGCTCCTGAACAAAATGCGTACAAGGAACACTTGAAGCTTGAACACTTTTTTATGATTCGTTAATAGGAGTAGACCACCCAAATTTTATCATGTAAATAGAAGAATCCACAGCTTACCACAATTGCAAAAACAAAAGCTGTAGGTACTTTAAAGCTGAACGTCTCTTCGCTTAATTTTTAGCATGTGAAACAAAATATTTTCTCTGTCTTATTGACTAAATCAACTAATAACCATCCTTAGGAGCAGGGTACGAAAATAAACCGTACAAAACAATACCTATTTGCTCACCGACTGTCATATCATTTTTTGTTTTATACAGATGATGATGTATGTAGTGAATTTTTAGCAACGTGTTCACTCCAATATTCGAAAATGCTTCCATCAATTCAGATCGCTCTTTTAATGTAATTTCAAATATGCAAGTTAAACGCTTTACCTTGAAACTTGTAAAGTGGTCTCAGCCGTTTTGTTTTGTTTCGTACCGAACTGCTGAAGTAATAAACGAAACGAAATAGTAACGTACAACATAGTTTATCACTGCTTAGGAGTGCTCGAATAATGCTGAGTTGTTGTATTGCTTTTTGTAATATTGTAATGACACGTCCGTAATACAAAAATATTGTTTATTGATGCCACTTTGTATATTAGCAGCTGCAGTTAGGTTAAAATAAAATTTTAAATCAAGAGACCTTGGGCTAATAGTGTGTGTGTTAATATTGTTTCAATTTGACTTATCACAAATTTTAAAAGCTCTTAAAGTTTGTCTCGTACGATATTGTGAGTACTTTGTATTAATGCAAGTAAATGTGTTCAAACGACTTTAAGAAATATATTTTAATATGGGCGTAAATTTATTGTGTGAGTTTCGATTTATTTCGAAAATATTGTATAAGGAGTTGCCACCTTTTTCAAAAGGGGTTGCCACCTTTAAAAAAATTAAAATCGATTAATCACTAAGTTTAACGAAATATTTTAATGTGGGTATGAAACGAGAGAGGTTTAAGAAAGTTCAATTTCAAAATTTTTTAAAAATTCAAAATTAATTTTATAAAGTTAAATAAAATATTTTATTATGGGTATCGACGAGGGAGGTTTTTCAATCGAAAGAGCTATAAGAAATCTTTGTTTCGAAAATATTTTTAAAGGTTGCCACCTGCTTAAAATTCAAATAAAATTTGCTCAATAAGTTAAATGAAACATTACAAAATGATGTCAAGTCAAACAAAAGAAGTTTATGAAGGCTTTAATTCGAAATATTTTTAAAAGAGGTTGACTTTATTTTTGTTTACTTTTGTTTTGTTTCTTAAATTTGATAAAAATAATAAAATAGTATACAGCGTGTGAAATAATAACTGTCGCATTTAATATTTTTCAAATGACAGGGTTATTTGCTTTATTTTGATGAAGTATTTTTTTTTTTTGAATATATATTATTTACGACCTATTTTAGCCTTTAGTTTCAATCCTCGCACTCTTAATTTAAAGGACTTGCCTTAAATGTTTCGGAAAACTTTCGCAGGCCGCACCGTCGAGTTTTTTTAACATTTCGTCCCATATTTTTGTAAAATGACTTTCGAAATTATCCATCATCGTGCGATTTAAGTTGTATAGTTTGTTAGGCGTACAGCCTCCAACGCCGTAATCCAATGCGCTCAAGTATGAAGAAGATTGGGCTTATTCTTCCACCGAGATGAAGCCTGGAAAAAAATTTCTTTTCACCAACTTTTAGCAATTCTCGCTTTATTTGTCGTCGAAGAAAACTTTTGTAAAGGGAATGTTCTATCTCCAAGCATTTGCAATTATTTAAGTTCAAATGACCGATGAATACGACGTTCAAATAATATCCCAAATTTTTTTGGCACCTTTGTCGATGAACCGAACCTGATGCTTGCCATTTAACTAATCGGTAGAAACATTTAGTTATCATTTAATACTTTTTATAGCTCAGGAAATATTGGACATTTAAGCCGCGTAGATTTCATTAGCGTTAGGATTACTAAATGTCTGTAATTGGAAAAGAATCCCGCCGGAAAAGATAGCTCCTATTTCTGCGTGGTTCCTTTGTAGCGCTTTGCTCTTTTTTTTTTTTTTAACTAAAACTCCTTAAGTCAATGAATTGTTTTTTTTTTCTTTAAATCCTTTGGCTATAGCTTTCCCTTTAATATCAAATCCACGGACTGTTGACTGTTTTAAGGATCTGATTCGGCTTTCTTATCTAAACAGAGCCATTTTTCTAAATATGTTCACACACAGTTTTGTTTGTCGTTTTCGTCCTGACTTATAGCTTTCGTTCAAGTGTTTTCTCCTTATTTTCACAGTGCTGGCTATAATAAATTTGTAGGTCCGTTGAATAAATATTCTGTCCATGGTTCATATGTATGTATTTTTGAGGTATTAAAGTGATATCAAGTTTTCTTGTTTTGTTAAATGTAGTTCCTATACAAGTTCTCATTTCACATCTATGCTCCTAACCCACTTACGACCAAAAAGAGAAGATTTTGATATAATTTGCTGATTTTAATTGTCGGCAATGAATAACTAGCGTACATGTTCTGCATGATTGCGGTTTAGTAATACCACCACTACCTCGTATACTCCAAAACAAAAATTGAGCAAAATAATGAAAACCGCGAAATTTTTATAAATTCTTAAAATTTCCTCGTCCCACATTGTCGAAACCCTCGTGTCAGCACGTTGCCATACCAACGAAAGGTGCAAGTCATCCTGCCTAAGCCCAAAACTCATTTAGCCAAACAAGGAAAATTTATGTTAAGGCGCGGCAAATAAAAAAACAGTAAATTGGAAAATCTGTGGCGTAACAAAAACAATATCTACGGATTACTCTCACCCTGGGTTAAGACTGTGTGTATGCATGTGTGAGTATAGTTCGCCCTGGCCATGATTGCATTACTAGCAACCGACCCACTAGGATACGCAGCGCTAGGCAAATTGGCTTACGGCCGATCGCTCAAAGATCGACTAAAAAGAAAGTCCATGGCAAGACAAAAAGAAAAGGTGTGCACGTAGAAGAAAAGGGCAGAAGATTAGCTGGCTCAACGAATGAGGTCGAGAAAGATGCTGATGAGGCAAGATTGGGAATGAGGATACGGCTGCCGCTGCAAATGTAGAGCGTTTGTTTTCTAGGTGAAACTATTTGCAGCCCATTGTTAGCAGCAAAACGACGAGAAGATTCAAACAAAAAAAAAAAGCAACACACAAGCAAATGCGGCAAAAGTGTATCGCTTGAAGCGGAGAAAATGTGAATGTGTGTGTAGAGTGTGCACATTTGTATCTTGAAAACGGCATTTCTGGTGTAATTCATATACAGCACCCCTTGAATGGAAAAAAACTCCATAGAAAATACACATACCGTTACACGGCTGCTGCCAACACGGCCCTACAGCTGATCAGACTAGGCAGACTTGAAGACGTCTGCGGCCGTAGCAGAGTGTCGCGGGAAAGAGAGGGGTGGTTGAAGGCAATCAACGACACGCCATTCAGATCGCTGGCTTACGACAAAGGTGTCTGCTTGCCTGTATGGAATAGAAAAGTTGGCAAAAGTAACGCTGAAGAGGGGTTGGGAATTAGATAAATTAAAACTAGAACTAGTGCAGTGGCTGGGACAAATGATGAGGCAAGAAGCGGTAAGCGGGAGAAACGCGAAGGGAGTAAGGATGTTGAAGGTCGCCTCGAGCGATATGGGAAAAACAAAGACCGTCAACGGCACAAGAAACGAAGATGCCTTGGCAACTGTCACATTGGTGGAAGAAGACGAAACGAGCGAATGTATGAACGAGCGACAAAATCGATTAAGACGAATTATATCCTTAGCATGAGTTTCTTTCTTTTCTTCATTCTTTTTTTTTTTGCGTTAGAAGTTTTTTGCTTGAGGCGACAGGGACACATGCAAGTATTTTTTTGGCACATTTATATACATACCTACGTGTACGACTGTAAGTAGATTTTTTTCATGTAAATGTATGTACATGCCACGAGCAAATGTAAAATATTGGAAGGCGTGTCAGTAGTTATGCAAAGGTTAAAATTCTTTTATGTGTTCGCAATGAAATAGACGAATTAAGGACAGATGCAAATCAATCAAAAATTAATGCATTTCATATACCTCTCTTTATAATTAAAGCTGTTTCCACACTCACCTGTAGCTATTTTAAGGCGCGTTGTCACGTGCGTTTCAAATCCATAGTTACACACAGTAACGGTTTCACAAAACTCTTGCAATTTGTTCCGCAATAATTAGTTCTTGCTTAACTGTGAACTCAAAAAAAATCACAAAATTTTTTCAACTTTATTTTTCACTGCATTTCAAAATATTTAAATATAAAAATTTCTTTAAAGTCCAAAAAATTTCACATAAAATTTAAAAATTTTCTAGCACAGCCGAAATCAGTTAGGCACGTCTGTTGCCTCTGAGTTGGTAAACTCGAATAATCCTGCCATGCGGTAGCGCGTGCGTACTACACCGCGCGATTCGATCAGCAACCGGTTGTCTAGTTGGTTGGTTGGCTGGTTGGCTGACTGCTTTCGGCAGCTCTCGGCACAGTTGGTAATGAGCGCCGCCTGATGAGAGCCGAACCGATAAGGATCAAACGCAGATATACAAATGACACTAGACTACAATTCTTGCTTGTTGCTCTGAGCTCTCGTATCGACACCGGGCTATGTGGTGTTGAAGAGTGCGTGACTGCATCGTACGCTCTTCTTTGAATCAAAGAGCTGTGGTGAGGTATAACACCTGGACAAGCAGCCAATAGGAGTGCAGGGAGTGCGAAATTATTTTACTTGAGAGTGCTGTATTTCGGGTGCTGTTGCCGTGATTTTTGTTGTTGCACCAACTTGGCCAAGTCTTTTTTTCTCTGGCTAGATGCTTTTTAAAAAATTTAGATCACAGCACGCATTGTCTTTTATGGATGTTTATAGACTGTAGATAATGTGATTGATTTTCGAGTATAAATCAAAGTTTTGAAAACACAGAATTCAACGGCTAAGCTAGTGTGTAAATTTGAAGAAGCAAAATGACTGTAAACAACAATAAACTTCCTTTTTACGTCGAAAAATTAACAGTACTTTGTATTGACTTGATGAACTGATCGTACCAGCGAAGGTTGCTGCGATACCATCTGTGAAAGTTTAT
This sequence comes from Rhagoletis cerasi, assembly GCA_029783565.1. Lineage (NCBI taxonomy): Eukaryota > Metazoa > Arthropoda > Insecta > Diptera > Tephritidae > Rhagoletis > Rhagoletis cerasi. The sequence continues at coordinate 15,703 of JAPVRG010000078.1, forward strand.
TCATCTGTGTCAATATCATTTCTTTTCCTCATAAAAATTTATTGATTTTGCGATACCGGTCGTTTCTGAATCTTCTATACATCGGAGGAAATACATAGAAAGTTATGTAATAAATTGCTTTACATGCAGACCAGGCGCTTTGTTTACCTCGGTCGAGGACGAGAAATGTTTTCATGGCATTTTTTTTAAAGAGGTACATATCGAGGGCTTATTTCTCTGCGGAAGAAATTCAGGGTCATTGTCTGGAAGCGAAGTGAATCCAACTCGGGATGAAAGGCCTAGACCCATATAGTAAAACCTAAAAATCGTTTTGCATTCTCAGGTCAAATTTTTTTATGGCCATATAAAATTTGCAATTTTTTGCCAGAGTGTTTTTAGCATAAAACAAGGGTTAAAATTAGCTCTCTCACCAAGGGGTCGTTTTAATCTTGGAACACATGCTTACTCCACGACAAATTTGATGATATCGCAAAGTAAATGCTATTAAAAAAGAACATAAAAAGATGTTGCATATTTTAAGAAGATATATTTTTTTCTGGCGGTCTAAGCGTGTGTTCGAAGAATCTGATCATGAGGAATTTGAAGAAGGAGCAGTAGGGACAGCAGTAGTGTCACATGCGGACATCATGTGTGACTCAGATTCTGATGATAGCGATGAATGCGATACTGATGGCCCAAGCTCCGAACCATCACCTTCGAAAAGTCTACAGCATACAAATTTTTTTGCTTATTTCGAGCTAACATATTAGTTTTTTTTCTATTCTTTTGGACTTTTACGTTCTTTTCATAAAGATTTTGTCTGAGAATACCCCCAGTGAAATTTTCCGTCGAATAATTTTCTAGAACATTTTAACCCTCTATCGAACTCCCAAACGTCATTTCATTCAGACTCTTCAAAAAAGGGGTCAAAACGACCCTTTCGTGAGAGAGCTAATGCTAACCTTAGTATAATTAACTAATGGGCTGCAAAGCTAGAATTAACATCAGTGATGACAGTTAAGTCCTAGCTGGATTCTGACATCAGAAATGTACAAATATTGCTTAGCACTTGCATTTGAAAAAATATCCATTTATTCTTTTCCTGTGCAAAACTTCTCGAACAAATGGCCACTGCAGCCATAACTAAACGCAATTTTTCGTATTACTCTGGACCGCCACTGTTCGTCCGATTGACAGAAGCCGCACTGATCCGTTGCGCTTATTACGATTTGTGACAGTATATTTTTCTTTCCCGCCTGTCGTGTTGGTTTTCATTGATAGCCAAACATGATAAATATGTGGTAGTGACTTCGGTGAGGCTGCCAGCCAACGCAAATCGGCAAAACCACGTGAATAGGTGAACATACAAACACTCACGTTCACACTTATGCACAGGGAAGATAATGAACTACTTTTTTGTTTGTTTTCTTTCCCATTTCTCAACCTTCTTTGCTCTTGCTACTCTACTTTCTTTTACTTGCAATGAGCCTTTTCTTTCTGCACTTCTTTTGCAGATGAAAAATGCGACAGCTGCCGATTTTGTAAGAATTTTTTGATTTCTTTGATTTTTTTCTAGACAGATATTTGCGAAAAATTATGTACATGTTATGTATGTATACGTTTTCAGTTAATTGTTGTTGTTGCTGGCTAACGCATACAATGTCTTTGTCGCAGTATAGTGGCCCAAATGCTGACAGTAGCGGAGTATGCTACCGGCCGCTACTTTCCTGCCGGTCATTAGCGCAGATTTTTCTTTCTCTTCGAACACTTTGCATGCGTGGAATAAATAGTATTTGGCCAGCTGCAGTGGAAAGCGTACATTTTTTTTACTCATAAATGCTCCTTTCTCTTGACATTTGAAAAGGATATGCTCATCTAGGAGTATCCATTACAGCTAATGTGTAGGTCTTGCAAGCCATTGTGCGTAGGATTCGTCCTTCCCGCTTGCTGCTCTAAATTTGACTTCTGTTGCATTACGCGGGCGCATGCGCAGCCAGCCACTGTATTCAATATGCAGCAATTTATGCGAGTTTTTATGTGACATGTGTCATATATTTCATAACCGTTTGAATGGCGTTAAGTATCTGCAGTGCAATGAATTCACTATTAAGCTATAATTTGAATTGGATTAAAGCAAAAAGGCCCCTGCGGCGGCATATAAGCGAGATTATTTTGAGGTTAAGACGAAAAATTTGGGGAGAGTATTGTACAACTCTTTGTGTTAAGCGTTTACATTTTGTAAGTTTACTTTTATTCGGATTCGCCAAGCAAATGGGAAGCGCAGTAGAAATTATAAAAAGCAGTTGCGCCATATTTAAAATTTCGTCAATGAACTACGCGCCTTCGCTGCTGCTGCCTACCTTTGCATTGCACTGTAGCGATTGTCAATCAAAATTTACATTTCTTTTGCTGCTATATTTTCCCACTCTTTCCACGACGAAAGGCTGCTCCGTCAAATTGAAATCCAACCCACATTCGTCACGCCGCACAACATCCACTTACATACGTACGTGCAATTTCTATTCGACGCACTTGAATCACCTTCTCAATATACCTACATAATTAAAAAAATAATCAGCTGAGAACCCTTTTTAAAGGCACATTGTAATCGATACATTTCGCATGCCGCGGCAAATGTAAGATTTCAAATGCGCACCAAATTTGGAAATTGCCAATAAATTGCGCATAATTGCGGCACACAACAACAACGCGGGCACCAATGCTGCAACAAACCGTCAGAGTGCTGCTGCTATTGCCAAGTGCGCTGTCGCCAGTTTGTACGAGTAAAACAGGCAGCTCATCAAATATGCGAAAATATGTGAAAATTTAACATTTCACTGTCCCATATTGGCTGTTGCTGGCATGCAAATAGGCGTGCAAGCAAGGGTACTTGCTTACATGTGCGCGCAGTCCTGCGAAATCAACTCAACCGCGGCGCATCCTTTCGATCCTCTAATTAATATTCATGTAATTTGTCTTTCACTCGTAAATCGACAGCGAATTAGTTTTGTTCATGTTAAATTGTTGCAACACATTTGTTTGCAAGGATTAAGCGATCTCGTCACACCAGGATGGCGGCTAATTTTTGGCGAATTTCCTTCGCGCCAATTTTAAATTTATGATATTCGTTTTTTTATGAATACATGGAATCATCATCGAAACCGTTTTCGGCGGCCGGTGAGCTGCAATGGAAAGTAAGCAAAGCAATCTTGCAAGATTCGCTTAATATTTTCAAATTTACGCACTGATTGTCATTTGTTTGGCATTATTAGTGCAATTGGAGATTTATGGCTTTCGAATGCAAATTTCAGTGATTTGTTGGGAAAATATTTTGATGCGGCTGAGAGCAAAATATGTAAATCCCCTGTGTTTTCACGATTGTGTGGCACTGTTTCAAAGTATCATTTTTCAGGATTTGCATGCACTAAACTAAACGAATGAGTGCAGCAACGAAGTTGCATTTCAATGTTCAGCAAGTTTTTTGTATTTCGTTTTTCACAGCCATGTTTAAATGTGATAATTTTGTGGTATTGAGTTTGGAATTCTATAAAAATACAAATTACAAAATTTGAAATACTCTTTTGGGGAAATGCTGTGCAAGGGAGGTAATTATTTTAGAATTTTGGAGTAATTTTTTTTTTTTTTTTGGTACATACCAGTTTTGAAAGTACTGCCCTGAAGGCTTGGGTTGGATTTTTCTAAAACTGGCAGAGTTAATTTATCTGAGGGTTTCAGTGCTGTTTGCGTTCTCAATGTTTTCCAAGGGAATATGCTGATTTTAATGTTCCGTTTCATTAATCATCGAAGTTTATGGTGGTGTAATTTTGGATTATTGTATGTAGTTGCTTTCCCAAATTTCTTACATCAATCTCCCAACTTTTTTTATGTTCGTAAGCAGACAATTTAAATTTTTATTTTAATTTTATTCCATCATAAGCTAAGTATGAAGGTAATATTCAATTAAATTACTAATTTTCCCGTAAACTTGAGGAGGCCTTATAGAAATATCGCCTAATTTATATCTGATTGAC
>JAPVRG010000082.1:0-14082 GCA_029783565.1 Rhagoletis cerasi
CTCGAAGAAAATCACTAAGCAATTAACTTAATGCACTGTAAATGTGCACACATTTGCGGTAAGAATTGCAAAAACTTTTCGCACACAGTCTGGTCACTCAGGCTGTACCGCCAGCCAACCACCCAGCCAGCTAGCCAACTACTCAGGCGTCCACCCACCACTCAAGCCACCCAGACATGGAGGCAGACATTTGAACTGATATATTTATAAGCCATTTTCACTTTCGACGCATGCAGCAGGCAACGCAGCAGGCGAATTGCAGAAAGCCGACAAGCCAATTTAAATTTACGTGTAAGTAATTTAAATAAAACCATTGAAAATGTGGTGGCGGTGGAGTTTAAAGTATTTGAAATACGATTTTCCAGTATTTTCCAAAGGCCGCCGCCGCCGGTTGCTGTTCGTTGTTGTTTGAGAGCGCCAAACAAAAAGTCACTTCCGTTTCCGTTGACATTTATTTTGATTTACGGCAAGAAGTTATAGTGCGACGCCAGCAGCCACATAGTTGGGCTAATGGTCAGAAAATGAAGCGTTAGTTGCTTGCTAAGTACAAACAAAAAAAAAAAGTTTAAAATTCCAAGCTGCAGTGAATGGAGTATGTACAAAAAAAAAGCTTTTTGCTCGATTATTTTAGAAACCACAAAACTGTCAGACCACAATACACCTCACACACACCCACACCTTTCATGCGAGCTGTGTAATTTAGTGATTTTCTTTTTTTTTTCATTTTTAGTGGCGCATAACAAAAATTGTTTTACTACAAATTGCCGTAAAATGTGGTGTGTGGCAAAGGCAAAAAATCAATGCACTACGCTAAAAAGTATGCCTCATTCTTGTGTGTGTGGCGTGTTTGGAGCACCAGTAGACCAAAACTCCGTTTGTTTAAATGCCTTTGCGCTCGCTCACCCACTGCTACCGTCGCATCGTCCACTTTGTGCTTCCGCTTTTGAAAACTTTGATGGGCATTCAATTCAGCTTTGGAAAAAACAAACATTTTTCACTTTTTGTTTGCAAATTTTTAATAATTTACTACTACAACACTTTCTCACACTCGCAGGCGCATACTCTCTCACTCTATCTTTCTCCTACCGCGCACATAATAAATCTCCTTTTTAATATAAAATTCAGCTCCTTTTTTCAACTTCCGTGTACATAATGGACATATATTTAGTTTTATTTGTGTTTTTCTACCCACATTTTTTGCTTTACTTCCAAATAACGGCACTATTTTATTTCTGCTTTTATACACCTATGTATGTACATACATTTCGGGTACTTTTTGTTTTCATTTATTTAGTTGAAGTTTACCACTTGAAAATTCCATATGAGTTAAGTGGCGAGCGCCTGTCAAATACACTAAACTATTTCGCTTTCTCTGTAATATTTTTTGACAGCTCTCACTCCACAAACACAACTCTGGCTATTTGCTGAGATTTTAATATTTAAAAAGCACGCTGCTTTGTGTACAAAAGTTTTTTGCTTTTGCGAGTTTTTCTATTTTAATACTAGAAAAATATTCTTTCAATTTTTCAATGTTGAAAGAAAAGCGAACTTTACGAGTGGTGCTACTATTTTCAACAAAGGCTTTTTCCTAAAATTATATAAACTTTTTTTTAATTTCCTTTTTTCCATACTGTTTTCCTTTTGCAATTCAAATGTTCTATTAATTCATATTGAATACCTTGTAAAATAAAAGCTTGTAAATTTTACATTTTCCCTCATCAAAGGCATTTTATGCGTACACTAGCAAATACCTGGCGTACTTCGCTGCGTCTTTAAAGTATTTGTGTCTTTAAAGTGTTTTTGTTAACTCGTAGTACATCCTTAACTCGTATGGCCTTATTCGTGAAAAATAAAATATATTTAAAGAGCTTTATAAACATTTTCAAACAGGTGGCAACCCTCCCTAAAAATTTTTGCGGCTGTAAGCTTTCTTAAACCATTTTATTTTGATACCTATATTGTAATATTTAATTTATCTTACCAATTTAAATCACTAAAAATTTTCAAACAGGTTGCAACCCACTTCGAAAATATTTTCGACAGTTAACTCTCTTTAACCTATTTAAGTTTTATACTCATCTTGTAATATTTAATTTATCATGTTGATTTAATTAAGTGCAATTTTTCGAACAGGTGGCAACCCTTAAAATCATTTTCGGTTGTAAGCCTTCTTAAACCTCTTTAGTAGGATACGCATATTGCAATATTTTATTAAGTTTATCAATATAATTTAATTTAATTTTTCGAAAAATGTTTTCGGCTTTACACTTTCTTAAAATAAATTTTTCAAACAGGTGGTAGCTCTTTCTAAAAATATTTTCGTCTGTAAGCCTTCTTAAACCTCGTTTTATGACACCCATATTGCAATATTTAATTGATCTTACTAACTTAATTAAATTTAATTTGTTAAACACGTGGCAACGCACCTCAAAAATATTTTCGGCTATAAGCCTTCTTAAACCACTTTAGTTTGATACCTATAATGCAATATTTAATTTTGCTTTTCAATTTATTTAAATTAAATTTTTCAAACAGTTGGCAGCCCTCCCCAAAAATATTTTCGGCTGTAAGTTTTCTTAAACCACTTTAGTTTCATACCTATAATGCAATATTTAATTTAGCTTTTCAATTTATTAAAATTAAATTTTTCAAACAGCTGGCAACCCTCACCAAAAATATTTTCGGCTGTAAGACTTTCAAGCACTTTCTTACCACTTTACTTGAACTGGAATTTCCAAACAGGTGGCAACTCTCTAACTTTTTTTATTTCTAAACCATCCGGGTATTATATATTTGGATAGATTTTACTTTAAAGTTTTGAAGTTAGTTGATATCTGCGTATAAACTTGTCTTAATTTTTTTCAAAATATTTTTATTTTTTTCTTTCTTTTGTTAACATTCTATTTCTTATCCTTTTTCTTGCTCTACTCCACACCAAATGCGTTTTTTTAATTTTGCTTCATTTTCAAAATGTCTTCTTGCTTCTTATGGCACTTAAAAGTTTCGCTTTCATGCAAACATATGTATCGCTCGAAGGCTTTCATCTGACCTTTCTCGCGTTAATTTACCTTTGCAATTGTTACTTAATTTGACAAAACTACCTCTGGCTTTACAAGACACCATTTCATTACCGTCATTGATTCATTTGCCTTCATTTTGTATACTACCTCCTGCCTACCTTCTGCTCTACACATATCCACCCAACCACCCACTTAATAAGTTCATCACACAGTCTGGCAGGCAGTACTTAACTGCTTACTTTGTAACTTTTCACAAAAGTTTGCGAAAACTTTTACATTAAATGTAAATGTGAGTCCGAACTCATGTTAAGTGTGAATACTTTTTGTAGCTTTGATTGAGATTTTAAAACTTAAGGGCATACCCTACATTTGCCTTCGTGGAATTTTTCGTAAAGTAATAGGATGATTTTAATTGTGAAAGCATAAGTCATGTACGGCTAACACTTTGGGTATCTAATTTTTGACCTGTTTCCTTTCCCGTACAAAGACTATCTTGCGACTTTCTTTCTATGCATTGAATGCTTTACTTAAGAATTCACTTCAACGTGCATATCTTCCCAGATCAGTCCTGCCTTCAGAACACTTATGGCGTTTTCTATTCTACAAAAAATTTTGCCTTTTCACTGCCCTCCTATTGCTGTTGGAGCGAAGCGGGCAATGGGAAGGTAACATTTTTCGGTAGAAAAGAAATTGCCATTACCGTCTCATCAAACTTAGAAATTTACAATAGCCATCCACTCTAAGTTTAAATTCTTCTATTAAAAATGATATACAGCATATCTTTGCTTACCGTATTTCATTCCAAATGCGTCTGACTATATCACATTTCCCACTACAATCATAATTTCCAAAGAGACGAGTGAAGGACACTTGTATAATAATTCTTCTTCCTAGGCATTGTAATTGCTTTAGCAATTTTGCCTAGAAAAGCAAGCTTGTAGTTATTTTTCTTCCTACGATGGTTAGGCGTAAAAGAAACCCCTTAACCAACAACGGTTACTCCATTTACTATTTGTTTAAGACTGAGGGTGCTGCAAACGATTGGAGGTCTCTTTTAAGTTTTACTTCAAGTTCATTTAAATTTTGCATAGAATCTTTCATTTAGAAACTCTAAGATTCACCGCTTCAGGTGATATCAAACTTAGTTGATCTAATAGTTTGGTGAAGATCGTAGAATATGACGTCTTGATACCGTTTTGGCTCGTAGTTCATTCCGACCCTTTACCTAGAAATGGAACCTATTCGAAACATTTACTAAGCACTGTAAATCACAGACCTTCGTCAGACCTAAGTCTGACCGATCTTGGAAAAAGTATTGATGAAGACATGGTCGTCTCCGTTTAGCCAAGGCTGGACTGCACCAGTAGTCTTTATCCGGGAAATACGATTCTGCTAGTATGTATGTTCATCAAGTTGTCCAAGAGGCGAATGACTCTAGATCGCGCATTATCCAGCCTGGGCCAAATGTGTCGGATCATTTATTTGTCAGTTCACTGCACTAGACATAATTTACAAGTTGCCACTGGTGCTACCGCATCATAGCAAATATATCAACATTCGTTTGAGGTTTTAGATGAATTTGCGCAACACTAAAAAAGCTTTTATAGCGGCCTAACTATCTGAGAAACTAGCTAGCGCCTGAAGATTTGTACCAACCAACCACAGCGCAGTTTACTTTATGACTGTAAGCTCCTACCTGAAACAAGGTACAGTGATCTGGCTAACAGAAGCTTAATTTTAGTGATAGCTCTCGCGAGTCACCGCTTGACGCTTAAGCATTTTTGCACCGAGATATAGAATTTTTGAGTCACCGAAGCTGGTGTCACTCCACTTTGTCAGAGCATTTTATCTGACTGCACTTTGGGCTGGCTTAAGTTTGCGCTAAAAGACTAAAAGTACGAGCGCCATTGAGGTCTAAAAGGACGGGATTTATGAGAGTTTTACTCGTAAGTACACTCGTTGGTGTAGAGGGTAGCGATCCCATAGTAAGCATATTAAATTAGTACCAAATCAACCAGCTGGGCCTTGGTCCACTGACACTTTCTCTTCACCATCGGAAGCAGCAATGAAGCCGAAAGCTAGCTAATGCTCTTTAAGGTAGCTTTATGGCTGTAGACCAAAATTGAGTATCGATCTTAGACTCCATCCGGTGCATCTAAGTCGGCAGTTTCCGCTAGAAGCGTTTGCCAAGCTGAGTCAAGTCAAGATTTGCTCTCTTCTATGTCCATTTGATTTTCCTCTTATATTAATACATATACATATGTAATTAGGGACATTTATGACGATTCCAAATATGTATATACCCATGTTTTAAATTCCATCTAACTTAGTTTAACTTCGCTGGCCATAAATTTTATATAAATAGTATAAATATAGCAGTCGACCAGAATCGGCTAGAATAGGCGCTTGAAAAGGTGAGGTTGCCTGGAAGCCTGCGAAACTATTACTGGTTACTTTCGAGCTACATAGTTTGGTACCAAACACGTTTCAAAGATAGTTTTCAGTCAATTCGATTTCCCAAGTCCAATTTCCTCATATCTCTTCCCATTACATAAAATAATAATAAAACTTAATGCACTCTATTTGAATGCTATGAACAATAAAATGTTTACACTTCAAGCAATGTCACACTTTGCGCTTTGTAAACTCCCAAAGAAATAAAATGTATGCCTAAGGACATTAAAAAGGAAGAAAAACTTTCCGTTTAGCTTAGCTCTGAGAAGTCATTCCACTAAATGGTCTTCAAAGTCGTCTAACAAACATTTCGCGCAATTAGGACAATGTTCGTTGTCCGGTCGAAGATGTGAACAAATGGCTATTCACGTTAACACAAGGACGCAAGGACAACGCTGCCATCGACTCAGGTAGTTAGGCGGTATTTTAATGTCTTGAAGTCTTAAATAAAACTAATTACAGTTTCCCTAAGTTTGCTGACAAGGAGATATCCTTTAATTGCACGCTTAGTAGGGGTGCCTAACCCAAAGCCGATTTGAAGTGCGGCCGTGCGCAGCTCATACCCATGCTAGATGAGCCTGGGAACGCGGCATTGAACACTCGTAGGGAGAAAAAATTCAATAATAAAGTTAAAAAGAATTTAGGCAGGACTTGTGAGACGCAAACAAACACATAGGCATTCATACATATATGCAAGTACTCATAAACGACAGCTTAAGTTAGGCAAACCATAAATACCTACATACGTACGTACAAGTAAAATAGCAGATGAAGTTTGCGGCATGCCGCATCGCAAAGCTGCCTCTGCCTGTGCGTAGCCATCACAGCTATACAGCTAGGCAGACTACTCAAACTTCTGTGCAGCAAAAGTCACTTTGTACGAAACTGGTATTTATTTATTGTCCCATTGTGGCCGTAATAAAAGTGAAAAGCGGTAGCGTGAGAATACTTCGATGTTAGGCTGTGCTTTAGGCGTTCTTTGGCGTGCTGCATATGTAACTACATACATACATATGTAGTATGTCCAAAGCAAAGTATTTATAGCGCCGTCACTGAGAGGTGAGAAAATAAAAATAAGTATTTACGAGAACGACTAGGGTACACACCCTCGAAAAAATGGGAGGCTAAAAGCGGGTTGTATGTGAGCGGCTGAGTTGGTATACCACCGTGCGTGCAGCGTTGTAGGAAGTTGAAAAACAAACATATGTACATACATACAAATCTATTTCAAAGTAAGGTTACATCCTCAGCGCGGGATCCCGCTGTGCTTTCGCACACACGCAAAACCGAGGCCGAGGCGGCGCCGGCTGAGTTTCGTTTGTGCAGCGCAGTTGCAAGAGCGCTCGAGAGCATTAGAAATTTTTGGATTTATTGCACCTGCGCAGAAGAAAATTCGAACGTTAAGGGCAGAGATTGTGAGCGGCCGTCTGCAGAAAAAAGGATATTTTAAGGCGTCTGTGTGTGTGCGTGAGAGTGCGAGCGAATGGCGAAGAAAAATGTGCAGCGAGAGCCGTTTAAAACTTGCATATGTAAATATTTTCTTTGGTGGCGAAGCAGAGAGAGAGAGCGAGGGAGAGCGAGCGGCAGAGCATTAGAGCGCGAGCGCGTATGAGGAAGCTAACGTGGCTGCAAATTCTGCAGGCAGTATTTCTCTTTTTATTTTAATTTTTCTGTTGTTTGTTTTTATATACACTACACCGCTGTATCCTTTTTACTTCCTATATTATTGTAGATATCAAGCAGAGCGCTTGAAAATACTGGGATTTTTTCTGAGTTTGCCTCTCTTTCCTCTCTCTCTATTCTGCTTTCTAGTCTTTTTCTGCTTCCCTATAGCTCTTTGTATGCATTTTGTATACAGTTTTATTATTTTATGTTTTTTTTTTGTCCTTTTAGTGAGTTGAGTACATACTTTGTTGGAAAATGGATAGGTTATGTACGGAAAGTGCTATAGATAAGTACGATTTTACATTATGAATGTATGTATGTATATAAATTCCACTGTGTGATTTAAAATCCTTAAACTAATACGCTGTACTTTATTTGAAATTTTCTTGAATAAAGGAGAAAAAATCAGAGTAGCTTGTGTCCTATGCCAACAGGCGCCACAACTACTCAGCCGGCTACACAAGCTTGAAGTGGATTATACTCTTAGGCGCGGTCAGATTCATTTCTGCTTAAAAAGCCTACTACAGCCTTTCGTGCATCACTTTTTCCAATTCTGCATATGCAAGTTTTTTATCAGACCTGTTTTAAAGTTCATTTATATGCAGGCTGGGTACACTCAATTTTTTTTTGTGGTTCCTCTGCGCATATGCCTCGAGAGCGTTTAAAAGATTATCTGTAACCATAGCATAAATATGTATAATTTCTACATTTATATCTCCAAAACTAAGCTATCCTTAGCTTTATTAGAATCTAAATAATAACAACTAATTTATATAGCTCAATGTTTTCGCTTTACTTCAGCCACGTTCATAAACATCGCCGCATAGTTGTATGCACCTAAAATTATGCAATGAGTCTTGCCTCTAAAACCCCTAAGCAGCTCAAGCACGTGAGTCCATCAAAGCATGCCGTATAACTTCACTCCCATAATTTTCTTACCAAATTCCGCACACTTCAAAAGCAAGAAAATCCTGCACGCATACATCATGCAATACACACATACACACACACACACACACACATACTGGCTGTCAACCAAAAATACTACTTAGATACATATAATTTAGGAAATTCCTGAAATGTCATGAAATCCGCGCGCCCCAAAGTACTTCATAACTCATTATGCCAACTGATATGAATCTTAACATACCAATTCACATTTTCCCACTCAACAACTTCCATACGAATTGTTTGCTCCCCTTACTCCCACATCGCCATCAAGCGTTCGCATTTGCAGCCGAACACCTTTCGAGTCGTGTGTGTCGTTCGTGTGCGCCAACAGCATAATGAATACAAACTTTTTCTCACACGCCACCTCTCCCTGTCCACCCCTCGTTCGTTGCCCATTATATTACCTCATAAAGTTACGCATTTTTTGCCGACTTCCTTGTTGTTGTTATTATTATTGTTTTCATTGCAAACTAACACATCCCTCTCCCAGGCCCGTAGCCTGCTGTGTCTGCTGTGCGTTCTTATGTTTGTATGTACGTTCGTTCGTTCGCTCCCCTTTCTTTTGATGTTATTGAACTGAACTTGACATTTTGCACTCGCACGAACAGACACACACACACACACACATGACATTGTGGACGGTTACGAACAGGATACACATTGTACGTATATATGTACTTACATACATATGTAAGGGCATCCACACGAACCCGCCACATTCGTATTCGAGTAAGCAGCAGGCCGAAAAGGAAGTGAACGAACATTGAATCGACTAACAGTATGACGGACAGCCCAACAATTGGGCAGACGTTTGGACATATGTATGTATAGACAAGGCGATCCTATTCGGCTGGACACGATGAGCATGCATTGCATTTCGTATCACACACATACACAGACTGACAATAGCAGCATGCGAATGTGTGGGTGAGTCGGGGGGCTTTTGGGGGGATTGCCGCGCCAAATGTATGTATTTAAAAGCAAAGGAAATAAAACAACAAAATCCAATGAGACGAACAAACAAGCGCTAACCAGTCGACCCGAACGACCCGACCCAAAGCGGCGGTCAGACGAATCAACCGTCGGATGTGCCATACGAATGCGCTACCTACCAACTGACCATACAAACAAAAGTACGTATGCACATTCAGTGGTCGACTACGTCGCAACTCAAGCCTAGCCTCCGGCTGAGGACCGAGTGGGGCGCACCCGGAAGCACGGTACTCCTCCTTTGAGTTCTGCTTTCACCAAACACCAGCATTTCGTTTGCCAAATGGTAAACAACGAATTAAACTCACTTTTGCTCGTCGCTCGGCACTCGGCTTGTTTACGAAAGCGTTCGTGCATCGTTGCGTTTAGCCCATAACAGCATACAAACATTGAAACGTTTCGGCGCGACTGTGGTTATTTTTAGTATTTATTGTACGAGCACTGTGGCATAGGCCCAACCCCAACCCCAACCCAAACCAACCACCTAGTCACCCGCTCAATCTGTTTTCATCTATGTATGTTGTTTGTCTCCGTTGAGCACAGCCAAAGTTACGCGCTTTGTGGTCGACGTCCTCCTCCCACCGGGAGGTTCTGTGTGTGGTTTGTGGTACGTACGAAATGCATGGAAAGGCAACTTTTCCATTTTTTTTTGCTGAAAACGAAATTCCATTCAGTTTGTACTTGTAATTAAATTAAAACTGTGCCGCAGATGAGGCGGGGTAAAAGTTAAAAAAGTTCGCTTTTGAAGGTGAAAGTCGCGAAAAAGTTTTGGAACTAATTTGAGTGGTGGATTTGGGAGAAAGCTTTAAGCTTTGGGTGATTGTGGGTATGGTTAGGCTAGGTTAGTTTAGGGGCGAAGAACTCATTGCTCAATCTGAGAAAGGTGTTACGTGGCTGTCTCAAGTGACCTCAATGTGTGAATAACCGTAGCTTCTTGCAATTGTTTCACTATGCCCATATCCAGCTGAGAGTCAGGTCTAGGCTTCGCTAACAGTTGACCTTATTAGAAATCTGTTACGCGATTGCTGAAGATGGTGGAGGCCATCGGTTCGATTAACTAGTCTTGGGGGTATCGAAATCGAAGCCCTTATCCTTAATATCATAAATACATATGTAGGTCAGTGGCTAACCTATTGCCAGGCTTATTTCTGGAGATGTTGTAAGGATGACTGATTCCAATCTAGGTCACCAAGAGCTGTCTCAACAAAGCAGCAGTCTCGAATTGACTGTGAAGGAAAATAGCGTGGGTCAAGCCATCAGACTTCAGCGATAACAAATAGATTTAGCCAGAAATCTAGTAGTCTCAATGGTATTCCTTCTTCCCTGCCTTAATTTCATGCTCCTCCTTAGCATCTCTAATACAAATATGGTGGTTTCTGAATGGGAAAGCGTGTGGACTTCGATCCAAACTAGAAATAATCAGTGTTCCCTCTGACGGTGCCAGTAAAAAAAAATTACCGTACAACTCTCCTTCATCCTTTCCTTCCATAAGCATCAACATTTTACATTCGCTTGATTTCTGTAAAGCGTCATGTATTCATCGCCGGGTCTATCAATACACAGTAGGCTCGAACGACTCAGGTTTTATGAAATCCTTCCGCTTGCGCTGGCTTCGTAAAACTATACATACGTTATTTCAGAACAATTATGAAATTGACACGTCATTGTGAGGCTCGCGCATTGAGTACCATAGTCATTCAATAGAAAATTGCAAAACTCCTTTTTGGGCACGGAAAGACTGCCCTGAAGCCCAACAAAACGTGGACTACAGCGACGTTTTCATGCCCTGCCGGTTTTCTAGCGTAAGTCAAAAGTGAAAAGGAAGTACATTGGATTTATTAAACCCACTCGGACTATACCTAAAATAGCTTCTTCGGGTACCGAACCCAAGTCCCCTCTTTGACAACTAATTTATTGGCGAAAGCAGCAGCCTATTTGGGCGAATCTGAAGTGGTCGCACTGGATGCCCTATTGGAATAGTCCAAAGAGAATCTCCACTTCCCTGGTGTGGTTAGAAATATGAGGCCAGATATACTTACTTTTAAAGGAACTCTGAGCTGATTATAACAAAACGAAAACTTCGGATCTGCTTAACAGATTAAGCGCACCAGTGCTTCTAATAGTGGTATTAGTCCCTAGGCAAAAATGCAAAAAGAATAGGACTCCCCTTAAATAACACTTTTCAGCCAAAAAATAGCTACAAAAGTGCCCAACATTTCCTGTGTGAAAGTCCAGTCCTTTCGGTTATTCGCTATAATGAACTAAAAAGGCACATGACAACAAAACTAACAGATCTTTCAGCAGCTGCTTACCTACCTTTCCCACGCGAACTACAGCAGAATGAATAAAAATTCGTAATGGTTAAGCAAAAGAGCATTTCTGTCCAAACTACCATCCAGAAGAAGAGGAATCTTTATTTTGAAGAGATGATGTTTTTGATAACTAACCCTGAAGGTCCAAGATAATATCTGCCTCTTTAAAAAACGTCAACAGTTTCTTCATAGACAAATTCCTGATACTCAGCGCTTCGATTGTGGAAGAACTGAAGTATTGTAGTCTTAGTTTGGTACTAACCTGACAAGGCGGCAATCCGTCCCTGTGGATAGGCCGATTCAAAAGATTTACATCTCTCAGTAATAGGAAATCCAAAAGATCTAGCCTGTCTAAGGCCCCCTACCTCTCCCCATGGTTGACTGCGTTCTGAGTTTATCCACGCTTCGATTATGAGTCTCGAAGAGGACCAACTGAGTTTGCGAAACAGTTCCGGTCCAACAACTACAAAAGATGAGCCTTCCCGTGCCAGCTCATCGACGATTTCGTTACATTCAACCTCGCAATGTCCTGGTACCCAGCACAGTATTACCGAGTTGGAGAAGGTCAAAGCACTCCTTGGCGAGCCTAGAGGTGATCGTTTTATTTGATAGGTCCCTGATGGCCGCCTCGCTGTCTGAAAAGATAGCTAGAAAAGCGCCTTTCAAAACGCTTTTCAAAGTTCATTCTTCTGGCACAAATTGAGATTGAAAGTACCTCGGTCTTAAAAAAGACTGTGGACCAAATACCCACTGCAATAGAAAGTTTGGTGCCAGGTACATATACACTCTGCGGCACCTGTTATGCCCTCCATCTTTGATCCGTTTGAGTACCAGTGTGCATACATATATGTATATGTATCTGGGATCCAATTGATGTAAACCGTTTGACCAGATCTCTCGCTCTTGAATTTTGACCCAGAATTTCCTTCTAAAACAAGTTTATTTTAGCATAGAGCCGAGGACTCGCGAATTCGTAGAACAGTTACTTTGTCCAAAATACCTTTGTGTTGTGCCCTCTTTTGAAGAGCGGTAATAGTGGTTTAAATTCTGAACGAATATTCATGCAGAAAAGCTACACTGGTGGGAGATGGAAAGAGCCAATGCTTAGGTTTCAGTTAAAAATATATGTATTTCTGACATCTCGGCAAAATAGGATAAAAATCGTTTCATAATTATTTGAGTAATTCCTCTTAGTGCCGCTAAGCTTATGGTAAAATATCATCCCAACCCTTAAGCCAATAGTAAATGATATTCAATCCAGTTTTTCTGGTAATGATTTTATCAAAAACTCAAATATGCCGCTATTTTTTAAAGTGACAAATCGTTGCGCTATTAAATGACAGTTGCATGACATTTCAATAATTTGACATGTGTTTAACCTTAAACGGTGTAGGTAAGACATACACACACACGTATGTATGCTGCCACATATACCTCGCTATCCATGTAAACGATAAGAAAACATCAAAAATGATAATAAAAGCACTAAAAACAACAGTAAACGAATGCGTTTTTCAACATAGCCAACAGCAACAATTTGTATCAAAGCAGCAGGCAACACCGTTCAATGGAAAGTCAGCGAATGGTGCAGTGGTGCGGAAATGGTGAAGTGCAAAACTGGAATCACCGCAGATGTTATCGTGACGCTTAGGCTTAAAAATCTAAATTATGAAACACGCTGCGACAGCGCCGCGGCAACGAGTAGCTGCTACATATGTATGTATGTATGTAAATAGTACCGCGACCGGTTTGACGAAAATCGAAACCAGAAATTCTACTCATAGAACTGCAATGTTGTGTGCTGGAGACAGGCGCATAGCAGCGGGTCCGGGGTGGGCAACCCCCTGCTGAATGAGTGCGACTGCAGTGTGGCAGGGTAATGGTCAATGCGCTGCCTGCGCGTATGCGGCAGGGTTGGAAAATTAGGCCTCCAAATTGCAGATAATTTGCGGATGAAATTGTATCCAAGAGCAGTATAATGTACCTAAAAAGTAAATATGTGTTTTATTTGTATACATTTTTGATAGTAGGAGGATAACCAATTTCAATCAACTTTTGGGACTCACATTAAACAAATATGTCTACAAAAAAGGCGTTGGAAGGAATCTTGTTGAGCAGTTCGGGACATAACCATGTTTTGGAAATGGTGAATCACTTTCCTCCGAGTTTTTCCATCTGATGTTTTAAAACGAAATATGCAATGTCTGTCTGAACCGCCACTCAGTCAAAGTATAAATAGAACCGCTGAGAGAATTTCGTCGGGCGGAGCGATGCCGTCGGCTGACATTCGCTGCACATTTCGCTCAGTAAAACAGAACCGAAGCGAATTTCGCATCAGCGGATTGATAAATAAAAAACATAGAAATACAAAAGCGAAAAGATGAAACCTCATATTTTCCCATTCTTCTCCTTCTTGATAATTATCTGCTCTAAAAGTAAAGAAAAAAAGCTATTTTATCACTGATAGCTGATTTTGTCGACCGGCGGTAGCGGCAAAATTAAAAATAAGTCTATTCTCGCCGAATTTCGTCAGACGAACTTCGTCCTCTCCAAGGCGAATTTATACAAGGTGGTGTTACTGGCGAATTTGGATTTTCGCCGCGGTACTTCTGAATGTCAAAATGATGTGTTTGTTGTAATATAATTTCGCCTTGTTTACAACAAACACATTATTTTGACATTCAGAAGTA
>JAPVRG010000086.1:0-11987 GCA_029783565.1 Rhagoletis cerasi
CACTATTTCACAATAATGGGTGTGCATTTTTGCCATACTACGGCGGCTGCTACTTTTCATACCAGAGTAATATTGTATACAACCCTGAATCAGCAAAATTCATGCTCCTTCTCATTATCAACTCTGATTTAATCTTACCCCCGAGGAGTACTGAGAAAAGGTTTATTACTGTATATACTGTGCCCGTTGGGCCAGCCGCGTTGTGGAAAATGTATATTTTAGTCTTTTCTTACTTAGATTACAAAAATTTACGAATCAATTTTCTTTCTGCACAGATCGCAATGATCCAGGTCGCTTCTTTGGTGATGGCGTGCAATTTAAGGCTAAACTTATTGGTATACTCGAAGTGGGTGAGGCACGTGGTGATCGCATGTGCCAAGAGGCATTGCAGGATCTGAAAATGGCCATACGTGCCGCCGGCGAACACAAGCAACGCATAACCATACATGTGACGATCGATGGACTGCGGCTGCGTGATGAAAAAACCGGAGACTCGCTCTATCACCATCCGGTGCACAAAATATCATTCATCGCCCAGGATATGACTGATTCGCGTGCATTTGGCTATATATTTGGTTCGCCAGATAGCGGACATCGCTTCTTCGGCATAAAGACTGACAAAGCGGCCAGCCAGGTAGGCTTTTTAGTTTATGCTATAGTGAAAGTAGAGTAACAGTTATTTCTTCTTTTTAATAATTTTCCTTTTATAGGTGGTGCTGGCTATGCGCGACCTCTTCCAGGTTGTTTTCGAGCTGAAGAAGAAGGAAATCGAGTTGGCACGCCAGCAAATACAATCAAAATCCATTCACGAGCATCAGCTTGCCTCACTATCATCGCTTAAATCCGCCGCAGGGGGCGTTGGTGCTGGGTTGAGCGCTCATAATGATCTGAGTAGCAGCGGTGGAGGGGGCGTTGGTAGCACGTTGTCGATGCTTAGTGGGATTGGTGGGCAAAGTCGTGCGATAGCATCGAATCGTTTGGGTGTTAATTTGGATAATAAAGGAGCAGCTAAAGAGGTTTGAATTTGACTTCCAATTTCCTACAATCAAAGCTTTAGTAAATTAATTGGGTGCTGTAGTTATTTTCCCAATGATTTTGGGCTGTTCCGTCCAAAGGGGTGACCCGAACCAAATAACTTTTACGTACACGTGGAGTCAAAAGTTCACACGTTAGTTTAATAAAAATATCGTATTTTTATTCACTAATTTTCTCACAATTTCAATATTAATTATTCACTTTCTGGCATTTTTTAAGAAACAAGTTCTGCGCAAGTATACTGTGGATAGCTTGAATATTCATATGCACAAGAAATGTTGTATACCTTTTGTGATGACAAGAGGGGCCCTGCCCCGGGGACTGTTTAGTAATTGGCCCACCGTTTTCGAAAAACCAATTTTTATTTTCTAACGATAGAAATCTCATATTAAGTGACAATCAGGCGGCACTTATGACTCTCTCGTCTTTCGAGATCAGACCCTCATTGGTGCTGGAGTGCATCGAGAAGCTTAATGGCCTTGCAGAGAACAATACTGCCCAATTAGCATGGTTACCAGGGCACATGGGAGTTGAAGGTAAAGAAGATGCCGATCAGTTAGTTGTTGTTGTTGTAGTTAGTCAGACTGGCCGCTGCCTCGACCCCGATAGGAACTGAGCCCTTCCTTGCGGTAGGTCTCAACACGATAAGGGAAGCGCTCAGAAAGAAGATAACAAGCAGAGGGAACTGCATTTGCGAAACACCAAGGGACTTCGTCAGGCCAAGAGCTTATTGGGGAGTACAATCTAAAGAGATACAGGCTACCTTTAACTCACCCCAAGGAGAGGCTGAGAATTATCACTGGTTTTTTGACGGGTCATTGTAGGCTTAGAAGCCACTTATACAAGTTGGGGATCTGGTTAAGCGATCTATGTCGCTTTTGTGACTTCGCCAAAAAACACCGTTGCACGTTCTCCTGGAGTGCGAGGTCGTTTCACGAAGAAGGGAGAGGTGCATAGGACATATCTCGCCAATAGAACAGCACTTACACTCCCTACCCCCGGGATCTATTCTAAAATTCATAAATTCTTTGGGGCTAGATGCAGTGTTATGATTGAGCTGTGATAGCACAATAGACCTACTGGTCGCAGTGCTTATTCTATATATATCTGTCTATAGCTAATTAATTGGTGCGATCTCTTTGCAGATGTCACCTGAATCGGTTGCAGATTTAGTTGATTTGGAGCAGGAACTCAGCTCTATACAACGCGGTATCACACAAATGGAGAACATTACGCCCAATGAGCCGGCGCAACCGCCACTCGGTGTCAGCGCTGGAAAAGCGCCTAACGATGATGATCCATTTGGCGACTCATTCACCAACTTTCCTGTAAAATTCTTATCATATTTACTGCCCCAACCGACTAATGCTGTCAATTTCATTTGCAGACTTACAATCTTTTGCCGCCACCCGAATCAGGTCGTTCCCGTCATAAGCCAACTAAATCAACTGATTTAACACTCAATCAAGCTGCAGCAACATCGACTGTAGCACAAAATGTTACGCTATCCTCATTACTTTCAACTGCACCAATATTAAGTAATTCCCCGGGTACTTTGCAGCAAGACGATGATGACAGTTGGCTGCATGAACTTGACCAGCAAAATGATGTTTTTGATACTTCAAAAGCTGGCGCTATAGGCTTGGGTGTTAGCTTACCAATGGCGCCGTTAGCGCCCAGCGAATCTACGTCCACACCTACACAACAGTTAAGTGAGAATTCAACGCTGGCAGATGTGGAATTAGCGGCGGCCGCAGCTGCTGCCATCCAAGCTAATGCCCAATTGTCTGGTGGGAGTGTAGTAACAACAGCGCCCACTGCTATGGGCACTACATCATCTTCACCAATACCTATATTGGGCGATGGACCGTCGCAGGCGACAGTTGGCGGTGCAGCAAAGTCAGGTAGATTGAAAATAGCTGCATTTTTTGAAGGCATATTTCAAATAGTTTATTTTTTTGTTTGTTTTTTTTTTTTATGAATTAACTCCTGTAAATTTTTATATAAGTTACTTTTTCGTCTGAGGGTATTGTGTTCTCCATTACGTTCTGTAAAAATTTAACAAATTCGTGGATCTATATCAAAATTTGTTGGAAATCCGAATGTTCAAATTAAATATTTTACTGAATGCGAGTCTTAAGAAGATGAGCTTTGAGAAAATATTTTGTTAAATTATAATTTAAGTAAACCAGCATAGAACGATAATGTCAGCGTAACTAAATTTTGTCAGAGATCCATGTTTACTGAGTCACAATATTTAATTGATTTGCTTTTATTAACAGTGTATGCATGCTAATTTGTTAATATATCCATTTCATAAGCATAATTTTATGTATTAGTGTTTGTTTTACCCCGCTTTTCCCCCTCACTTTATTTCCATTACACATTTTCATCTCCGCTTGCACTCGGCTACGGTGCAATTTCACTGATTCGTAACTTTTTCCCATGTGTTAGATGCTTTTACAGATTTGGATCCATTAGGTACGGGTCGCACGCGTCCCTACGTCGATAAGAAATACTTCTTCCAGGACCTTAAGAATCCACCAAAGAAAGTGCTCAACGACTTGTCTTCAAGTGGCAATGGCATTGTCGATATAACTGCTACGGGCGTACACTATACCGCCGCCTCAGCGGTGGTCGATGAGTTTCTCAGCAAAGAGGGTCTCTTCGAGGACACTCTAACCAATATTGATGACCAAATTGAAGCCGCTCAGCAGCTGCAACAGCCGCAGCAACAACATTCCTTGCCACCACCACCACCACATAACATTACTAACACTACTCATACGTCAGGTATAGCCGGCTTTAAATCAGCCATAAAAACTTCTAAAATAATTTCAAATACCACGATGTCTGCGACAACAGCAGCCACAGCATTAACGACTACAACAACTTTACTAATCGGTGTGCTTGGACCGCCATGCACGGCTAACATTTGCACCTGTACCATAAGCAGTACCAAATACACGAGCACCGCTTCTAATGTTGTTGTGTCTAGATTAACAAATACTAACCACCAACTAGCCTCTAGCAACAGTTTACTAACAACCTCCACATACTCTACTAATTCCACACCAGCTTCTACTTTAAGAATGCACCATTACCAGCCGACCTTATCGTCGTCGGCAACATCTTTGTGTCATACAACAGCTATACCTACTAATCTACATTTAAATCATTGCACTTTAGACTCCACGCCGGCGACAACTGCGGGAGCCGCTGCAGGTGACGTTGTGATGATGCCACGCGACACTGATCCCTTTTCGCCGACGCGTAAGAAGAGTGACCCATTCCAGGAGGGCAGTGATGTTTTTGCCAAAATGGATCCCTTCGAGTTTGAATTCAACAGCGCTGAGGGCAATCAAGGCAGCTCACCATCCGCCAGCGCTGAACTGCGTGGCTCAGCGGATGTCTTTAATGGACCGCTACAAGTCAATTTACCGCCAGAGAGCAGCCTTTCTTCAACGCCAGCGCCACCGCTCAACACTGCGGCACAATGGCGTGCCGACGTTGCGCGCTTAGAAAAACAAATGAGTGAACCTGTAGCCGCAATGGGCAACGGCAGCGCCATAACAGCTGGCGGCATGGGCAGCACTGTGCGCTCGCGCCCAACGCCTTCTGGCCAACTGTCGGCTGTGGCGCAGCCATCGTCAGTTTTTAAGCAGCAAACAGCGGATGTCATTTCCAGCATCAGCAATAAAAAAATGCCGCACTTATTTGGCCAGGCGCGCTTCTCTAAGCGCGATTCGAATAGCATCAATATGTGTCGGCTGCAGGAGAGCGACTCACTGAGCGAGAATGAGGCTGCGCCGGAACCACCGCCGCGTCCAGATTCGGCGCTGCATGCAGAACCACCGCCATTGCCGCCCAAGAAGCAGTTCAACGATATTGTCATACGTCCGCGCGTGACCTCAGGCAATGCAGTGCCACCAAGTGCGCCAACGGCTACTGTGAGCAGCCGCTATGAGTTTGTTAACACCTCCGCAGCGAAGACTTTGCGCGCCGCTGGCGGTGAAGTTCCACCGATACCATTGCCATCACGTCGCGTCGGCCGTTCCGACGGAACTTATCCAGGACCAGGACGGCCACGCAAACCTGGCCACACTGAGGATGATTACTTGGCGCCCATAAGTGGCGCTGGCAGCATGGGCGGTGCCGCGCAAGGCGATGTGCCACCGCTCTTACCGCCACCAACGCAGACTTCAACTCGTACTCGCGCGCAGCGCCAGCATTCGCTATCGAAGCCACACGATATTTACGAAAATAAGTTAGAGATTTTACAACAACAGCGGCAGAAAAAACAACAAGCGCTTGCTGAAAGTGCTGGCGCACCGGCGCCGGCTGCATCGTTGATACCTGATATCACATTGAGCCAGCTTATGACGTTGAGTTTGGACGATTTGGCCGCAAAATTGAGCGTGCCCGTAAGCAAGTTGAGCACCATGACGCTGGTGGAACTTACTTCGTATCTCTCAGAGTTTATTGAAAAATCAAAGCCGCAGCGCGCATCCACCGCGGTAGTTAGCGGTGTAACTTGTGGCGAGCAAACGTTGGCGAGTCACATGAGTCTGCTGCCTGTGCGTCCTCCTGAAACGCAAGCTGTCGGTGCTGATCCAATGCCCAGCGTGGCGCAAGCACCTGTGTTCAAGGTGAATTTCGACCAACAGGCAACTTTTGTCGCCAAGTTTGACGATAGATTCGGCGAGGATATGCCAGTACGCAGACCTGATGTCCAAAGTCAAGATGCATTTGCCAATTTCGAGCAGTTCAACGAGCCACCGGTTGCGCCTCCGCCGATACTTAGTGACCCCAGTCGCTGCGCACCGCTTGTGCCATCTGCCGATCGCTACGCGGTTTTCCGCGAAATCATCGACAAGGAGCTGCAGGAGCAGCAGGAGAATGCGGACCTCATTGGCGAGGTGATTACTGATAATGATAATGGCAGCGACGGTTTGTCGCTAACAGCGAGCGCTGCTGACACTGCTGGCGCGCCAACCGCAATTGATGAGATGGGCGCGCACTTCGAAGCAAACTTCGATGACGATGACTTTCTCACGGGGCCTACAACGAGCGCAACAGCGGGCGCACAAGTTCAACCGCCAAAGATTGATACGAAAATAACGGAAGTGGTGGCGCAAGCAAAAGACCGCTATGCAGCTCTGCGCGATATCATACTCGTAGAGAACCTCTTCGACAATAAGCCGCCGGCAACGTTACAGGCTTCGCAGGAGTTCCCCGAGTTCAGCGACGAATTTAATGAAGATCAAGATCAAGACCTTAAGCACATAATGGACGGACGTGTCAGCAGTAGCGGTCCAGACCGCTTGGGTTTGGTTGATAGCCGCGGCTTGCCAGTAGAGCCTTCCTCCTCTGCACTGACAGTGGAAGACGACGACGAAGATGACGATGGTGTAGGCGAAAGTAGTTTGGACAGCAACGACAACAACGCCGATGTCACCGGTCATGCGCAGGACAAATACGAAAAGCTGTCTACATCCACTCAGCAGTTGGATGGCGAGAAGTCTGACAAACCGGATATGAATGGCAGCCTTCCCGAACGCTCCGCCTCACAACCTTCGCCGAATCTATTGAATGCCAAACAGGATAATAAGTTCCTCACTGTGGCTGGCAGCACTGGACTCTCGTCTTCCAAGGATGATATAGAAATCGATGAGCTTATGCAACGTGCCATATCCAATTTGTCTCTGGATTCACGTGAACGCACTTCACCCGCGAATTCAGCGAGTAATATGCCTACGGTCATTGTAACCTCAGGCAACTCAATAGCCTTGCCGTGTCAAAATGCCACACTGTCGACGCAGGCGCAGTTCAACGACGTAAGCACTTCACCTATACCGCTCCAGAAGTCGCCCATATCCGGTACTGCCGCACAGCAACGAAAATCGCCGCTTAGTAAGTCTCTACAACCCTCACCAGTTCTTTCACAACTCTCCGCTGTATCGAACTTAATTGACACAGCCACCAAACAAATCGGCACCGGTAGCAACATGCAAAAGGAAACTGAAGTTAAACACTCCAAGGAGTTTTGGGCCACTTTCGATTCGCCCAAGCCAAGCATGGAAAAGGTAGATAAACGCGCTAGGGGAATAGCAAAGCCTACGGTCAAAACTGCATCACTCCACTTGCCACCGCCACCACCGTCGAACACGTCACAAAACGATACAGCGGAGTCACCATGCTCGTCAGATCCACGTGATGACGGTTGGAGCAAAAGCGGCAATGTGGGACGCCGTTGGACAAAGAAAGATCGCCATCAGACTTCATCGTCGTCGCGTGATCTGAGTCCATGGGACGATGAGTTGTCGGACTTTCAGAAGCAAAAACGTATACCAGCTGTGGGACCTTCAGTACCACCGCCAGGAGTGGTGGATCGACATGGTTACTATATGCGACACACGCGACGCATGAACTCCTGCGACGAGGACTATGAGTGAGTACCTTGAAGAATTATGTAGTAGGCGAAAATTACTAAGATACTATTTATTTTTCGTTGTTAGCTATGAAGATGAATTTAGCGCACGACGTGATCATCGAAAATTGAAGCCTGGACTTTCGCGTTCTCGAGATAATTTCGATTTAGGTACATAAGTATTTATATAAAACACATTCTATGTCCACTTACACTGCTCAACTGCACGCTCCTTACAGAATCTCCCCAATGGTATCACCATGCACCACATCACACCTGGTCGCCGCAAGAGATCGAACAAGCTGGTATGCGCGCGCGCGCTTTTGAGCGTAGCGCCTACGAGCGTAGCACTTACGGTCCGCCAGTGTACGATAAACGTGGCATTGCACTGCCTCCTAATACCTCATCAAGCTACGATCGCCGCAGCGGTTATGAAAAGCGCAACAAATACTATCGCGACTATGCGCGGCCAAATTATGATTTCGACGAATACGGCGACTCTCCGCATGATCGCTATCGCGATGGGGGAACATTTGAAAAGGCGAAACCTGGTCGACGTGCAGATTATGAAAATATCTATGATGAAGGACGCTCACCAATGGGTGGCATGATCAGCGGCAGCGGTGGTGGTGTCTATAAGTCGCGCGCCGGTGATTATCTATACGAACGCGATCGTAAATCTTTCGATCGGGAGAGCGTAGAATCATTTGAGAGCGGTACACGTCGTCGGCGCAGCTTCGGCAGCGGGGATGTGTACGGCAGTATTGAGAGTCACGAAGAATTCCGTGAACGCTATGGGCCGGAAAAGACGCGCTCGCTGCGGAAGGGCATCAAACTGCGCGCTACTGGAGAAATTGACTACGAACAAGATTCGGAAAACGATTTCCATCAGCGCGCGCGTTTGGGTAGCGGTGCAAATATTGTAGGTGGTTTGTCAGATACGCGCAATTTGCAGCGCCCCAATCAACTGACATCGACTGCTGGCGGGGGTAGCGCCATGAGCATGGGAAGCGGGCAAACACGAGCGCGCAAAAGTAGTGGCTCCAGTCCGTGGGATGGTGAAGGTAGGGTTTTTCTTTTGTGTTAAAGATATTTAAAGGAACTCAACTTAATCGTACTTAATTTCTTACAGAACCACCCTTACCAGGCCAGAAACCTTGGAAGCGTCCGTCAAGTGCTGCCGACTCCGAAAGACGGTTGGCCGAAAGTAGACGTGCTGCCGCGCTCGGTCAAACTCCCTCGGGGTCAGATGGTGAAAAAGAACGCAGGTCAGCGTTGAAAGAAAAAAATTTCTAAAAAGAATTGGGTTTCCTAAGCTGCTTTGCATTTCAGGTTCCGCAAGAAACTGCGCTCGCGTGGCAAAGAGATTCCCTACAGCAGCACTGGCGCCACAACAAACACTGGTGGCCGCTACAGCAGCACAGTTCCGACAGTACCTCATCCACGTGACAATTACGAATACATAACATACGATGACGATGATGTTGACGATGAGGAGGACTATGTAGATGAAGAGTACGATGAGCCGCCCACGGATGAAGACAAATTTGAGCGCCTAAATAGGCGTCGTCACGAAATGCATACACGCATGTTGGAGACCGAACGCAGGCAACATTCCATGGGCAAAGTGCCAATTAGTTCCCTTAAATGCAGCGCACCCACGAGCGCTGGCAAGAAATATCCAACACGAAGCGGCGAGTATGACTTCGATGATTACGAACAAACGGCCACGCCACGTTCCAATGCCAGCGCTAGCTTGGCAAGTGCCGGCAGCTCATATATGGCGACAACCAGTGGTGGTGTTGGCGGTGGTGCTGGCAGCGGTGGCAGTGCTACGAAATTCAGTTTCGACGGTGGTTTTGAATCCGATTTTAATCAGAGTTCACCGCCACCAGCTCCCGCTGGCACGGCGTCCAGTTGCAATTCAACGCCGGCCGCCACTACTGCGAGCGCTTGCGTGACACCGGCGACAAAATCGTCTTTCCGATTCTCCAATGACTTCTCGGAACGCGAAAAAATGCACAGCTTCGCACAAAACTCCACGAGTGTCAGCAGCTCACAACAATTTGATCTGGACGCCACACAATCGCCAGCTGCACAAACGATGCCACCCATTATAACACAGAAATTGCGCTTCGACGACAATGTCAAGGTGTCACAATTCGACGACGCTGCTTTTGAGGATGATTTTTCAAATGCGCAGTTCGACTTCGGAAAGGAAGATCAGTGGCAAGCGGACTCGCTACAAAGCACTAACAATGCAACGCTTATGACAACTGCTGCAAAGAAACACAATTTACGTAACAGTAAACTGCAGCAGAGGCAAGAACTTATCAAGAAGTCGGAATCGATTAACATCTTTGCCAAGAAATCAGAGGATCCATTTGAGGATGATGAGTTCTTTACGGCGCCAAGCGAAGGGAAACTAGCAAATAACAACAACAATAATAATGGACAGCAAGCAGCCAAATCCGGTGCGACGGGCAACGGCAGCGGATTTCAATGTGACGACGATTTTAATTTTGCCAAATTCGATGAAAATATGTGATTTGATCAACTGTTTGCACGCAACGCAAAAGCTGAGCAGAGAATTAAAGAACTACAAAAACAACAAGAAAATTGTAGTAATGGCAAGTGTGTTGAGACTCCGAGTGCTGATTGCAACGAGGCTATGAAACGAAATCGTATTAATCGTGAACAAAAAAGTATCGCGTACGAGGATGAAGAAGATAATTACGCAGAGATTAATGTGCTAGCCGATCATGATTACTATTATATAACAAATTTAAATGGTTACTACTATCAGCAGCAGCAAGAACAACAAAAACAACAGCAATACACACAAAAACAATTACCGAAATCTTGCAGTTCAGCACCACTTTGTGCCGCCACTGATGGTTGTGGTGGTGGGGGTAAGTATTGCAATGGTATTTTACGTAAAGAAAATGGTAGTATAACTCATAAGCAACAACAATCCCAACAACAACAACAACAACATGAAAGTCTTAAAGGTACACTGTTGAGGAATACGAAGAAGTGTCGACGTAAAATTGTTTCATTGAATTTTCTTATGAAAAATTTGATTATGTATCGTTTGAAATATGATATTCTTTAGGCAGGACACTAATGATTTAAGTTAGTACAACCTACATACGTACCGCTAGCAGCGCATTTTATGTTGTCATTGGGAGGCTGGTAATAATACGTTCAAGGGCGTAGCCACGTATACACAGTTGTTCGGAGCTACTTGGGTTATGTCTTTTTCAACGCTACATCAGTGCACAAAGGGTCAACAATTTCACAACCATATGCTATAGACGTGAAATTTTTAAACGCACTGCAAAAAAATGGTAACACATTTTGGTGCGGCAAATGTTAAAGTTGTTTCTGATAGACGTTTTCGTTCTGATTGCGAATCCGTAGGTGTAAAGTTCCAACCAGCTCCAGATTTTGGGAAAAACGTTGTAAAAATGTCAAAAAATCGCATTTTTGGCAATGTTTGAGAAGCTCTAGCGAAGAAACAAAAGGTGATAGAATCTTCTACTTTGGCTAAAATTAAGCTTAAACCTTCGACTACATGCCCTGGAAATATCGTCCCTGCGCCTTGGCATGAAGGTCACTTATATTCATTTATTGAGCAGCAAAAACTGATTTTGGCGGATTTGGAGTACCTACCGCAATCAAACAAAAGGTGATAGAGTTTACCACTTGGCATTTAATTAAAGCCTAAATTTTCCACAATTAGTCCAGTAAATCTCATTTCTGCACAATTACCCAATTTTAACTGGTAGTAATTTTCGTAACCGCAAACATGAAATATATTTCAATATCGATAGTTATAAAACAAAAGAAGATATATGTCAAACGTTTTACTTAAAAGTTTGCCAATTGTGATAATTTTTTGGTGCAAAATCAGTCAAAATTGCCAAAATCAGTTTTTGCTTTTCAATAAATGACTAAAAGTGACCTTCAAGTTACGGTGCAAAGATGGTATTGGTCCTGTTCGAGGCACGTAATAAAAGCGGCAATACTGCAGCACTGATGAAAATTTGTAACACTGCTGCAACTGCTCAACTGATAAAACATTGCTAGAAATCCGCAACGAACGTAATTCGCGCAGTACTGGTGTTGTGATTGCAGCTCGAACAAGCCCATTGTCAGGGAATGTAGTCGAAAATTCAAGCTTTTATTTTAGCCTAAGTGAGAGCTTCTCAAACATTGCCAAAAACGCGATTTTTTGACACTTTGACCAGGTTTTTATTTCAAAATCTGGAGCTGATGGGAACTTTATACCTACGGATTCGTAATCAGCACAAAAAAATCTATCAAAGTAGCTTTGACATTTACCGCCCGAAAACTAGTGTTGCCCTGTGTTATCATCTTGCGGTCACACTCATACTTGTTACAGTTACGGTGTGTTCCGAGTAATAATTTCACGCAGAGTTTTTTCACAATATTTTCCTCTCACAGTCAGTGATTTCCAAGAACTTTTATTCCTACTGTAGTGAACTTATAGTATGTC
>JAPVRG010000089.1:0-10735 GCA_029783565.1 Rhagoletis cerasi
ATTTTCTAATTGAACTCGCGATGGTCCTAGGGCTGTAATAATCATCAACCGGCTTAGGGGCGAAGCGCCTGAGCAATTACCTTGTAAACTTGTATGTTCTTACAAGATTTACACTAACATAATTTGGATCGTCATAAACGATTTGGTTTTAACATTAGACTACAAGTTTTCCAGGCTTGGGTCGGACAAATCGAAGGAGGGATGTTCAATAAATGGTAAATTTGAAAGCAGCTGCCGCTGTGGCTTAGTGGTTAGAGATGCGTACTAGCACCACAAACTGGAGGAGACTTTCGACTTTTATTTAATTATTATTTCCTTAATCAATGAAGCTCGTTTTTGAAAGGGGCAGCCATTCATGTAATATTCACTACATCGAGTTGTAAATCATGTACCTCAAAAACACCCAGTATGAAATTAACCAAATGTGTATTCATACTATTTGAGGAACGAATATGCAGTTATTGTATTTCGCAGGCCTAAGAAATTCCGTTTTATTTATACTTTTCTTCTTAAACATTGGCCATTCCAACTCAATCATTAAATACCTGTGTATGTATCGCACAAATCTACGAGCGTTTTTACAGAAAACCATGATTTTTAAGTATTTGCCTTCCTCACGTACTTCAACTTTCCATAACATTTTAAAGAGCTTATATGCATATAATCAAAACTAGAAAAATAGTCACGACAGAAATAGTTAAGTAAATAAGTATCTTATACCTGATGGCTGGTAAATTTAGCCATATGAATATACATATTCCTTATGGTAAAAGTCATAGAAACTCAAAATAAACACACAAGAAAAAATTACAAACCAATCAACGTTTTTCGAGTTTCCTGGATTCATGTATGCATTTTATGTCTGTATATATGTATTGCGTATGTATGTTATAAAACCTCTCCCCATACCAGTTCGTGATTTGGCGCCCGTTACCTCGTATTAAACATTCGTATCTTCAACAAGCAATAGTTTAACCATAGCCACAACCAAAATGCAATTTTCAATTTAAATATCGAAATTCTCTCTTGCATCTGTAATGAAGGTGCATGCTGAATTCTGTCTTAACATATTCCCTTCTTACATCCCGAGCCTCTACAAGAATCTTCTGATTTATGACCTACAACCAGCAAACCCACCGTTTGGGCCCAAAACTCGTTTGTTGTATACATACATATGTATGTGGGTATGTATGCTAGCAGGCATGAACTATGCACGTTCACAAGTTCATATGTATATGGGTGTATTCGATTTTGTAGTCGAAATCTTAACAAGCCTCGTCCTCTTCGCTAAATAACGTCTGCTTCCCTTGTGCTGGTACTTATGCCATGCAGGTATGGGCGAAAAGTGATCGCCAAGAGTTGTTTAGAATTCATGACGACAGTGGGAAGAATGAGAAAGATCTTCGAAGAGCACCTCTGTGCATATATATATGTACTTATCTAAAAGAATGTGCACAATTGAGTGGCGCTCTTTTTTTCCTGTTAACTCGCGTCAAAGGCAAGATCAAAATATTTGATTTTTATTGCTGAATTAAGGAAGAATGCAAAAGTTGCAACAGTGGCGCAGATTTCAGCTTATTTTAAACTTTTTGTACATACGCAACTATTAAAAAAACAAGTTTTTAATAAAACTATTATTATCTTTGAACTAAGGTTTGGAGAAGTAAAGTAAGTCCACAAAAGAAATGAGGAGGTATCTAATTGGAGTCAAGTTGCAGAAGGCATCATAAAATAGATATGTAGGTGATATGTGTCAGATTGTGATATACATACATATGTATATACATGCATATAATGCAAATTTTTACTATTTACAAGGCATTTAATTACGTTTTTTAAATATGTATGTAATGCTCGCACACAATATACATACATATGTATAAATAAATAATACATTTTTTTCTTACACATTCTTGAACGTTCATATGTATTTATTGACCGTTAAATACAATAATTAAGTTAATAATATAAAAATAAATTTTACTCATCTCAAAGACAGAGGGAACTTTTCCGCATCACAAAAATTAATTAGGTACTTATAATTATAATAAAAGTGTGGCGCACACATCCTTGATCAGTTTATTCTCAAGCTTGTTTTACTTTTAAATAGCACTTATGTAAGTTTGATGCGCCCATGGTACAACAAACTAGGCACCCATTTCATGGAAAGTGCGGTGCAGTGGCAGAAATTACATTCATTCCATAACATATATTCCCTTTGTACGACATCGGCATTTAGATTACTGGCCGATATGTGAGGCACATGTTTACTCGATTAATTATTAATATTTTTACATGCTTTTCGGTACTCCTCCTTTAAACCAACATTTTCTCATGACTGCCACTGCTACGCACACTGGACACCGCACCAGCGCTGGCTGCCGCAACATGCGCAATCGAAAGCGGCGGCAACACTAATGAACGCCGCATATGGTGATGGCGCCGCAAAGTGGTACTGTGGCGTTCACGTGTTGATTGTCTGAATTTTTGACGCCCAATTACCGTATTTGTGGCAGCGGTATTTGAAGATCCAGCTGAACATTGAGCTGTATCTGCACCACTTTGACCCGCATTCATGGCGGCCAACAAGTCGAATGCCGCGCGTTTATGTTCCTTGGTCCAAATATTACCAAGCTCTGATGTCTCGCACTTAGCGAGTACTTGGTCGGGGCGTGGTGCGAATGGCATGCGTGTTTTTGTAATAGGTGGCGGTTGTTGGTTGTTTTTATTGTTCATTAACGATTCACAAAAATTTTTGGAGCGGTTGCTATTATCTGACTTTGATGTACACTTGCTGCTGCGATGTAGACCAAACAAGGAGGATAATATTGAACGCCGGCGTGTATGTGTGCTTGTTGTTGTTGAGTTGGCGGCGATGCCACTATCCGCTGAATCTCGGCTATCTTTACTTGAAACGCTGCCTTGAAGTTGGGAAGGCTGGCGTTTTGTGCTTTGCGCTTTAGTAGAAGTCGCTTTGTTTATTTGAGCAGGACCGGACGGAACGTTTTCAATGTTATATTTTATAAAGTTTTGCGGTGATTGGAAGGTTACCCGACGTAGCGTTGGAAGTGACTTGGCAAAGGGCAAACTAAGCTTGGCAATTGTAGGTGATTCAAGCTGGGTGTCTTCAATGCTGCAATAAGTTTCGTCGTGTTTGCTAACGCTGGATTTGCGTGGTGGTATAGGGGGAGGGGGCGGAGATGGCGACGGTACTACTGTTAACTCTGGGTTTTTGTTCTCTACTGCTTTGTTGATCTCCGCTGCCAGATCTTTCTCCTTGGCTGCCAAATCTAGCTGTCGTTTATGCAATGTATCTTCCAGCAGCCGCAAACGTTTTTCTCTTTCATTTAGCTCTTGCATTCGCGCATCCAAGCTGAGTTCGCGTTGTTGCAGCAATGACTCGTGCGCTCGGATGGCACGTAAGCGTTCTTGCAGCGCCTCATTAAAAACGTCCTCTGTGATCAGCGCAGGACTTTTGAGCTCATCCGTTGTGGAATTGGTCGGCACGCGTGTATGTGAAGGTGGCTTCGGCGGCGGTATTGGCGGTCTTAGTGGCGTTTGGTCTTTCACACTTATATAGTACTCGTGCTGTATTGTTTCATAGAGCTCGGGGTCTGACCGCTGAAGCATACTTTTGGAGAAAATTCGACGTTTTACAGAGGAGAAGAGTTCGGTGCGAAGATCAGGCGTGAAATCGCAGCTTAAACGACGTTGTCCATATTCTTCATTAAAGCTATTTTGTTCGGTGTACATAGTACTGGAAAGATCTATAACGGGGCTGTATTGTAGCTTACAACGTACCTCCGGCTTTTCTTCGGCTACAAAGAAATCGAGCTCAGCTTTTATCAGAGTTGGAAACTCGTTACCTAATTCGGTTATATTACGCACGACAATTGGATGACGCGTTATTACTTCAATACTGGGACGCTGCTCACTATCCACCGCCAGCATGTAGGCAATAGTCTCCTGCAGATCGGCGGAGTACACAACCGGTATGTTACTAAACTTGCCATTCGAAATATTCAAAGTGAGTTCATCGAATTTCGGTGCTTGAAAGGGTGTGCGTAGAGCGCACATTTCGTAGGTGAGGCAACCCACCGCCCACACATCCGATTTGCGATCGTATTTCGATCCCTTGACGATTTCTGGACTCATGTAGTAGGGCGTGCCGACAAAGGTGGCTGCGAAATCTTGATTTTTACGTAGCATGCGAGCCAAGCCGAAATCACCTAGCTTAGCGTTACCCTGCCCGTCTAAGAAAATGTTTGCTGGTTTTATATCGCGATGCAATATAGTACCCATTCTTATTTTGTTGTGGCATACCTGCAGTGCTTTGCAGATCTGAAATAGCACCCGCCAAATATAACGCTCTTCGAAACGCTTAAATTCCGTGCGCGCACGTGAAATTAGCTGCGCAAGATCGCCACCCTCGCAGCATTCCATTACAATGAATATGGATTTGGCCTCATGATTGACCAAATGATGATAGTATTGCACAATATTGGGATGTTGTAGTTGACGCAGCACTCGTATCTCCGACACCAACGACGCCTTCTTAGATTCACTCAATTCGTCGTAGTCGATGCCTTTCCAGGCATACAGCTCACCGGTTTGCTTGTCGCGCACCTTGAAACACGTACCAAATGTGCCGTTGCCAATGACCGATATAACTTCATAGTCTTGCAATGTTTTATTGGCGAATTTAAAACTGGCATCGCCGTCCGTTACTGAATTGTGGCTCGCGCTACTTGCGCCACTACTTGTTAATGCAGACATCGTTGCTACTAATATTGCCGGCGTTTGAAAGCCGCTAAAATTTGGTTGCGTTTATTTTTCAAAGTTTTTAAGAGCTACGCCGCGCGCTCAAGTTACTTTCGAATGTGAAACTCATTGACGACTGCTGGCATCGAGCAAAGACCAATGCTCTTAAACCTGTGCACTTGCGCGCGATGCATAAAATCCCAAATGTGTGTTGGCAAACAGGTCTAGGAATTTCAGCTTCAGCGCTCTCTCTCAAACAAATGGATATTTTGCTGAGTGAGCGCAGTAATCTTGCGGGGACCCTTTTACGCTCGCATACAACTTCCCGGAAGGTTTGCATTGGCTGCGTGACGGCCTGCCTACTCTTGCGTACACGACTTAGATTAGAGTAGGAGTAGTTATGTGCGCTCAGCGAGCAGGTAGACAGATTTTCAAAGAACATATGTATGTGCATACATATAGAGCGTTAATTCTATTCATTTAATCCCTTGCGGTTCAATTTGTACATTTTCATTTTTTTTTTTTTTGTGCAGAACATACATGTAAATATTTATGCACGTACGAGTATGCACATTTTTGTGTAGTAAACATAAACCGTTGGATGTAATCTTTTAACACTTAGGCACAGCACGCCTGCAATTTCAATTGTCATTGTTTGGGATACCAATCAATTGTTTTGCTGGCATTGGTATATCAATTTTCTTCATTCCTTTTTTGCTTGTTTTTCAGTACCTTCGTGCTCTTTTATAATTACTGTTTACATTCCAGTTTAAGTTTCAGCTTTTTGCGGGCAATGGTTTGTAAACACACGTGTAGATATGTATAATAAACATGAAGATTTGTACATATATATATACATACATACATGCATGTGTGTATGCATTTATATAAAGCAAAATATCCTATATGCAGAATCTATTCGTATCCTGATTTCAAATACATATTTTCTCCCAGTTTCACCGGAGCATCATCATCCATAGTAGGACATGTCCAGGACAGCGCAAACGTTGTGGTTAAAAAGCTCGTGCAGTTCGTCATTCCATCTAACTTCGGTACCTGTCTCCCAAGCGAACAGGGCCATAGATCTTGCGGTGGAATAGTTCCCTCCAAAGCTCCCAAAGCCTTCTCTTTCTTGTTGGACAACGTGTACACGGTAATATTTGAAAATATTTCATGCACCAGGATTTTTACCGACCATGCATTTTAATAAGTTAAAAGAGGATCATTTTTCTCTTATTACACGAAAAACAGATTTAGAATTTAATTTAAAACTTTGTAATATAAAAAAACGGCTTTTATCTGAAATTTCGTGTGCGCATTATTCTGTGATATCCGACAATTCGTCCTTGTTTAACTTATCCTTGATTAATTATTCCGTCCGATATGTACCTATCAGGTCTATCACTCAATCCATCGTTGTACAATTCTGCGTATAATCTACGAAAATGCTATCATTACATTCGTAAAGCTACGAACATTGTTTCAATGCATCCGTTTGTAGCAATACGAGTTCAGTCTCAATTTCGAAGATTTCACCAAAATATTACTGCGATGGATTCAGCGATAGCCACGTATATTTTAAGAATCTTCGAACGCGCCCATGGAAACCTACATTCAAAGTGTTCTCGAAGAATACACTGACACATAATCATTTATGTGCAGGGTATTGCAGAAAAGTATCTAAGTACCGTTCATCTAAATGTAATTAATCTTATGTATTAAATACTCGATAGAGTATCGTATAATCGTACGCTACATGAGTAATATTTACTTTGGAGTAAGTAATATCCATGTTTATTAACCAACGACGTATGTATATTCATCAATCTTTAAATAAAAAAAAATTTAAGATGTTGCTTACTTGTATGCATACTGTCTTTTCAAACATTTTGAGGGGCTAAATTCTGATTCTTGTCTTACTGCTAGCGTGTTTCTTACTTAATTTGTATCTTATCATTTCTATTTAAGCTGTTTCTCAGGCGACTGTCTTTAAATTATGCGAATATCAGCCGACAATACTACTTGCACCACGCAGTGCCAAGTAACCAGCGACAATATCGGATGGCAGAGTCTTAACAATTGCATATTCTTCCGAGTTGGCGTAGCGCAGCTTGGTGTGCGGGTCAGTGTACGGTGCAACCAGACCCGAAATGTCCGAGTATTTTTTAGGTGGTCGCAATGAAGGCGGATCATTAAACGAAGAGTCTGGGCGAGATAAAAAGATTTTGTTTATAAATTTTTAATCATACAACATGCAAACATACATACATATGTATATAAATTCATAAATATTGACAATACTTAGATACATACGTATGTATGAAAAGTGATATTTTTGTAAACAGGATGCATCAACAATTTCCAATTCTTTCTGAGTACATATTATCTAAATCGTTCCCAAAATAATTTTGGCTTGTACGAATTTTTGGATGAAATAAAGTTTCAGTTTGAGAAAATCACGGAAGAAGAAGGAGCTCCTTTTTCCGCCGAGTTCAACATACATATATATCATTGATAACACCAAGTTAAACAAGATCACACAACCATACTTACAAGACATAGCACCTTCTGGCCACTGTTGTGTTTTCTCCACCGTCAGTATTTGTTTTAGTGACTTGAATACGTGTTTCTTGCCACCGGGCTCAATATAGCTGTATTGTGGATTTTTAAAACGTATGATTGGCGGCTCTTCGGACATTGCAACTTATCAAATGTAAAAATTTTAATTTGGGTAAAAAGATCAGACGCTTTTGTTTTGTAAATGCAATGAAAAGGCGGTAAATAGTGCAATTGCAGGGTTGCAATAAACTAGTAGAATAATGTTGCGGGAATTTATATTTTGACCTGTTGTAGTACTAATTTATTTTTATTGTACTATGCATTCAGTTTTATATTTAAGTGTTTTTGTTTATATAATTTCGGCAAAAATTGTGCTTCGTGCAGTTTTTTTGTTTCCTTTTTTAAACATATGCACAGAAAAGCAACACATTCAATATTCTTGAACATTTTGGATAAGGCTATACATTGCAACCTTGCCTTGTTATCATAAAACAGCTGTTAAATTTTATCCATTATTTATCTTTGAAATTCGCCATAATAAAAACACCCCGCAAGAATACTATAAGGTAAATTACAAGTGATTTGCCAGAGAAGCTACCGGCTTAGCAGCAATAGAAGAATATCAAACAAATAACAACAAAGAAGGCACTTTGCAACAACATTAGCAACTTGAATTTGGCCAGAATGCCGCGACGTGCTCAACTAGTGAAAAATCTGAGTCGTTTTAAATTGGTAACGTTTGATATCACCGATACATTGCTGAGATTCAGAAAGCCTCCCGGCGTCCAATATGCTGAGACGGCAGCTATGATGGGTGTAAAAAATCTTGATCCGAATCGCTTGCAAATGTTATTCCGTGATGAATTCAAGGCTATGGCTAAGAAGTATCCAAATTTCGGCAGCAATTCTAAAGAAATAACTTGGCAGGAATGGTGGGTGCAGTTGGTATACAATGTCTTCAAGCGCATAGATGACAACTTACCGCAGCAACAAATGCGTCGTATAAGTGAAAGACTTTTTGAACAATACCGTTCCAAGCAGTGTTATGCTCACATCGAAGGTAATTTAGAATTACTGGAAACAATACGAAACACATGCAAATATGTTGGTGTCATCTCCAATACTGATCCCGGTTTAGAGCGGGTGTTGAGGGATATGAACATCAGACAAAATTTTGACTTTGTATACACCTCGTATGATTTGGGTGTTGAGAAGCCGCATCGAGGAGCATTCCAGAAGCCTTTGGAGAATTATGATGTAGACCCTCAGGAAGCGCTACATATTGGCAATCTTTATGAAAAGGATTACTTGGGTGCCCTTAATGCTGGTTGGAGTGGTTTGCTAATAACACAGTCTATGAATGAAGCAAAAAAAGTAAAACCTACACAAGTATATGCTAGTTTGAAAGAAATGCATAATGCTCTAGAAACGACCGATATCAACTGGTAGGCATAACGAAACAAGGAGGTACTGTAGCCCGGAGCAAACAGTTTTGAGATTGAAGTTAATTACACGCCTATATCTACTTGTGATTTTTTAGAAGTTGTATATGTACATATTTTAAACGATCAGACGGTGATTTCAGTTTTTACGATCCAAATATTTAATAAACTTTTTGTTGATATCTGTATTATGTAAAAATATACATAGACTTAACTTATAACATTTCGACATAAATACAAAGTTTAACATTTGTAGCGCCAACACTAAGGGTATTTTCTTACAAAATGTCTTGTCTTAAATTCTACAAGTCTTTTAGTATATAAACAAGCTTAGACTGAAGGAGATTTGAGAAACGCGGATTCACTGCTATACGAGCAAAAGAAAACTAAATGTCATCGTTGCAAAGAATAAACCTAACAATATTACTTATCTTATTTCATGTATCTTTGACGTTGGTCTCTTTAGGTGACGCCTGTGCCTTTTTATCCTTGGCGCTTGCTGCAACCGCAGCCTTCTTCGCACGCATTGCTTTTATTTGCTCCAAATTTATGCGTTGTTGTACGTTAAGATTAGTTACTTGATTGAGCACCGACTCACTGGTCAGCTGCCAATCACGCTCCAATGCCTCTGGATCAACATCCTTACCCTCCAGGCGCATTTGCATATCAGAATAAAAATCACAAAACAAAACCGGATCTTCCGTGTTTGAAAATGTGCGAGTGCTGCAGTATTGTCCTCTCTTTAATAAATCTTCATTATTCGTTTTTTCATCTAATTGACGAGAGGCAAGTGGAACCTGTAATATAAAAACTTCTTTATCGTACTCTTGGTAATAGTTAAAACTATTTTGTTTTACCTGTTGTTGGATTAGCTTTTCGTGGTGCTGTGTTATTTGTGTTTTCAACTTCCTGAACTCTTTTAATTCATCTTTTACAAATTCCAGATAGCTTGTAACAGGTAAAAGGAAAAGTTAATACCTACGAGCATTTAAATTAAGTCATATTAAATTATCCGACAATACTTTACCTATACATTTTGGCAGTTTGCTTTGTAAGCGCTTCCAACGAATTAATCAAGTTTTGCATTGGTTGTGCTTGTGGGCCAAGATGAGGCTGCAGGCGCTCCGCTTGCACAACCAAATCTTCACTAAACTGCTTCGAATAACGCAAATGCTCCGCAATCAATTCCCGTTGGCGTCTAAGCTTGAGATATGTCTGCTCCACGTAATCGTTGTGTCGTATTTGATCCAGAAAGGCTACTAGATTATGAGGTTCGCGCAATAAAAACGGCGAATCAACTTTCTGTGTAATGCGGCCATCATTCTGCAGAATCCAATGATTTATGCCATATACTGGAATGAACATATGATGTAGCACCAAGTGAAGCACCAAGAAAAGCATAGATTCATTTCGTTGCAGGCACATTGGAGTCATAGTGCGTCAAACTAGGAAAGTTCGCTGATCATGAGAAACTAGTTAGGGCGTGGTAGAAATTACCGGTAAAAGGCACTGCTGAATATCCCCTTAAAATAATTGTAGAATCTGGACTAGTAAGTATATCTAAGGTAATTTATTTCGACTTCTAGCCAATGATAATAATAAGGTCCAAATTGATGGAACGGCACCTCACAACGTTGGTAAATTGATAACGTGCTAGACTGCTCCGCTTCAAGACAGCCGGCAATGGCGGCTTTGTTTACATTTGTTGATTGCAGGGTTGCTATAAGAAGTATTTTTTGAGAACCTTTAATTATGAACCTATATATAGGTATTTGGAACAAGTTACTCTTTTTCCACGGGAACGGTATGCATATAGTGTTAAAATAACTTTGATGAGGTATTTATTAAATAAAATTAATGTATTTTGGAACGAATTTCCGTCATCTCTTGTCAAATTTGGTTTGCAGACAAACCGGTTTCGGCGTTGTGCCAGCTTTTCGAGAACGAAAAATGACTCTGAAGATGGCACAACG
>JAPVRG010000093.1:0-10626 GCA_029783565.1 Rhagoletis cerasi
TATTGCATTCACAAATTTTGCAAATTTATTTTGTCTGTCTGAGCCTTAATGACAAAAGCAACCCTAAACACTCTGTATCGTATCGTGACGTTTCGCGGTGCGCTACGTAATCCTACACGCAATTATGTTCTTCACATCTACGTCAAAGATAACTTGTATTACTACACTTTGCTTCAACTTTGCTCAACGTTATTATTCCCCCATTACATTTTAAATAAACATAAATATTTAAAAAACATGGACGATGAGAAATTGATTCAATTAGTGAAAAGTAACGAGCTCCTTTACAACAAGTATGACAGGAACTACAAATATATGGAAAAGAAGAAGGCAACTTGGCAAAGGATTGCATGCGAGATGGAGTCTACTGGTGAGTCCTGCAGTTGGTAGTTTCTTCACAAAATATAACACTCCTTACCTTTTAGAATCGGAATGTATACGACGTTGGACATGCCTGCGTGAAAGATACAACAGGGAAAGCCGCCGTTTGACTGCACTTTCTAATAATGGAATGACAACTACCCAGCTATGGCCACTATTCGAAGAAATGGACTTCTTAAAACCACACATTGTCAGTCGAAGGTGAGAATGCATTCTTATTAATTTGAATTAATTGATTAATTTATAAATACTTTAGTAAATCAATAATGGGTAGCTCGTCCTATGCTAAAATAAAAAATCCGTCAACAGAATTTGATGAAGACTCGCATATTATAGAGCAGGAAGATCCTATAGAATACGAATATGTTTCAGAGTCATTCCAGTTTAAAAGTGCGCCATCATCTTTATCGAAAGAGGAAATGGAAACAGAACAAGATGAATTCGATGACTACGTTCCAGCAGAAACACAATTTTCATCCACAGCTTACACTACGCGGCAGAACTCAAATATGATATCCGAACCAAAGCCTTCGTATTCATCTACTTCGAATGATCCAAATCATCACACCAAAACGAGAAAACGATCTTATGAACCTGATGTCGAAGAAGAGCTAAGTACCGCTTTGGAAATATTTAAACAAGTTTGTGGTGCAGCAAAAGTGCGTCAACAAAATCCTGCAGTGTATGGTTTTGGACAAATGATTGTCGAAACTATTAGTCAAATGAGTGCACGAAAACAGGCTATTGCTATGCAAAAAGTTACAGAATTGGTCATGACTATTAAAATGGAGCCGGATAATGTATAGTAGGTAGGCAACTTGTAGATTTTTCTTAAGGTTAGTTTGAAATTAAATGTAAATTGTCAGTAATAAAAGCTAAGAACTTACGCAAAAGTGTAAAATTTAGATCTCTATTTTACTGTGTGGCTCTTGTAAGCGCAGAAATTAGCGTAAATATTAAAGGTATGTATGAATTAATAGCAAAAATGTAGTGAACAATCTTCGTTAGTTCCATACCCAATTCTGATAATTCAAGTGACCAAACTAATTATTATCCCAGCTTTGGTTGCTTTTCGAAGAAGTGGAGTGTTGATACTCCGCGTGTGCTCCAACAAGCCTTAAAAATAAATAAAAAAAAATACAAAACGGTTACGTTACGGCAACCATCTGGTATGAATTTATTTCCGCTCAAGATTGTCGCTTCAGCATCTGCATCCACCAAAGCTTTTTTTATTCCCACGACAGTCAGTTCTACGTAACCGGAACGACCCAGATTCATATCTGACCAAGGACTGTCACTCCCGCATCATTCTCCAAAAACTCTTTGAGGAATTTATATGCGGTTACAACAACCAAAAGCTTTTATGCTGAAATAGCGCTATGAATACAAGGCAAAATAAAAATTAAAACAACATATTTTTTCGTTTTGTTTTTGTTGTATTTTCAATTTAATTGTTCTGCTTATATTTTTATTCTCAGATGATTAGTATTTATTATTTATTCTTGTTGTAGTAGCATTTTTGCATATAATTTCCATAAGAATAAATAATTATATTTGCGTTTGTATATTTTTTTGTAAGGTAAATTGTTGGTTTATCTGGAAAAGGCTGTTGATTTTTGGTTCACACTTAGTAAAAAATTATTTTAAATACATACATAAAAGGGATTTTCAGGTTGAGTTTGTTATTCGTAATTCGCTAATATTTCGCATATCTTAATTGCAATGTTTTGAATTTGCTTTAAGGAAACGCAAGAAAGATGCCGAGTAGCGAATGGGGACAAACTGATCAGAAAACACTCTTACATTTACTTCCTGTCACCAATGTGCCTATATATTTTATAAACTGTTGCTGGATTTTTTTTTGTCATACTATTACTTTAAACAAATCTTTACGCATTTTATTTCTATACTTTATACAATACCAAAACTTAAGCTTGCGTTTGCGATTTTTCCTTAAAGAAAAATGGAACAAGCTGCCGCACCGCACTACTCAATTTTTTGTGGTGCGGTGCGTTTGTGTATAAATAATTGCTTACTTAACTTTATTTAGATTAAATTTAAGATTAGTTTTAAAGTTTTGCAATTGAAAATAAATTAAGATTAAAAAAAAAAATTATGCTTAACTATTTTGATTACAGAAAGTAAAAATTATGTAGTTAATAAAAAGAATGATGTTTTATTTTTTTCTTGTATCCTTAAGTATTTTCCTCGTTTAAAAATGTTCAGTTCAAAAGGTTTTACTAATTACAAGTATGTTATTTTATTTAATGTCGTATTAAAAAAAAGTAAAATGTAAGACAAATACCAACATTTTTATCTCTTTATTTTATTGAGTGTCGTGTGTATTTCCAAGTTGAATTATTTATTTTACTTTAATAGCTTTTGCATATAAGCAACAAAATACCTTACATAGTTGCGCGCAAAGCTGAATACATGCCACACAAGTTGCCAATTTTACTAAATCTATGCTATACGAAGAAGTGTACACTTTATATCGTGTTTTTGTTTTGTGTTGTGTTTTTCTTTAATAATTTTTACACACAAATGAAGCTGTAAGCATTTGTGTACTTTTTGTTTATTTAATTATAATTATTCATTTGTTGTATCTATCTTTCATTTCGAGATGATAGTAAACACAATAGATGTTTAAAGGAAAATGGTTAGAGGAAATTCTAAACGCATTTGAAGCGAAAGCGTTCGCCGCGTTTGATTGAGTGGCTGGCCAAAAGTAGTATATTCCTACGTTAGTCAAGAA
Organism: Rhagoletis cerasi; assembly: GCA_029783565.1. Lineage (NCBI taxonomy): Eukaryota > Metazoa > Arthropoda > Insecta > Diptera > Tephritidae > Rhagoletis > Rhagoletis cerasi. Next base: position 3,137 of record JAPVRG010000093.1, read on the forward strand.
TTTTAGGTTAGAATTAAAGTGCTGGAAATTATCAAAAACTTTAAGATTGACATAAGTGCACATTCCACTTTCTTTATTAAACGCTACATAACACTCATTTTTTTTGAGGTTTTCCAAAAGTGGATTAATTTGGGGCCGAGAATTAAACTTTTCTGTTTTGCAGATGTTTTGCCGAACATTTCGAAAAATCGAGTTAAGGTAATTTTTTCGAAAATCCCAATAAATTTTGTAATAAAGGGGTTTCTTGAGCGTTAATTAAAACCTTAAGGTGTTTCAAACTGCTCATTTTTTGGAAAAAGCTACAATCTCGCCGAATTTCTTTAGAAATATAATCTTATTATTCCAATTTGTGGTCCTTTGCTCCCTACTGCAAAATACGGATCTAAACTGTGAATCGGTCAGTTAAAACTTGAGCTTTGTGGCAGTTATAGCCACTGTTTTCAGTAAATAATTCCACTAGTTTTTTTATTCGATTAACAAATCCTTCAAAAGAATTTTCTTTAGTTTTTTTGTTTGCCATTAAGTCCAAAAGAATTTCCTTCGAAAATCGACAATTTTATGCTTGTGGAAAATCAATTTCCTCCTCGTCCCGCTTATAATCAGCGCATACCTCTAATCACTTCCTTTACATCGCATAATTCATATCGACTTCAAACATTTTTTACGTATTCATCGTTACTTTATTTGCTTGCTATGTATTAGTATCTCCCCATTTTTTACAAATAATTCTACTTTCTTTTTTATGAATTTGTTTTATGCACAGTTTAGAATTGAAAATATCGTGTTTTAAATTAAATTTAATATATAAAACTACAGTGTACTTTATAGCTTTGAGCAAAAAATAATAAAAATTAGCATATAAAAATAAAGAATGGCAATTTCGCCAATATTGCCAAGCTCTTATTCGTAATTACGCTAAAGCAAAATCGTAGTAGTATGTACTTGGAACACAAACGCATTAGAACGGCTTAAAACTGCTTTAAAAAACACATACAGACGCCGCCTTCTCTAAAACTCTCAAAGTGCTCGTTTTTTTTATTTTATGTACGTATGTAGTTTGAGCAGCGTTGAAAGAAATATATTTTTCCTGCCTACGCTTCGGCCAACAACGTTAGACAATGTATTTGAACCTGCGCCGACTTAAAACAAGTTTAATTATTTTATCTTTCCTTTCCTAGCATTTTACCATGCTTCAATAATACAGAAATAATTATTTTTTTTTGTTGTTTAAAGCAAATTCAACGCCTAAAATAAATTGCATTTATTGAATCGTTTAAAAATATTTTAAATATAATTACTATAAAATTGAAGCAACTTGGGAAACAACAAAATAACTAATGTTGGCGTCACACATGTTTCAACTTAGAGCAAGACGATAGTGTAAATTTGTTTCTTCTTTCACTTGTGTTAATTTTATATGCTTTTGCTCAGTTGCTAGCATTATGCATTTCGTTTGTTTGCTTTGAAATTGCAAATATGTAGATATATCTTTTTAATCATCTACATGAGAGTTTCTCATTATTTGAGGGAATTGTTATCGTAATGAATCCGTTAATTATGCTCGTAGAGGGTAATAAGGGTACAGCATGTATAAATATACTCCCTTTGGGATTACTTTTCATTACACTCGTCATTACCGCTTACATTCACATAAGTTTCACTCACTTCATATTTAACTTATAGTTTAACTCGCTAACTTGTTTTTGTTGCTCATTCCACATTCCATCGTTTGTTCAGAAGCGCACTGTGGTGTTATTCTTGTTCTTGTGTGTGTGTTTTTTTTGCTGATCTTCATTAAAACACTAACTTCGCTTTGCTTAACACTCGCTTTGTGAATAATCCATTTCTTTTTTCGCACTTCTCGTTAGACGATCCAGTTCGGCTGCTGCATCGGAGCGCATCGCCAATTTGTCAATGGCACCATCGGTGCCATTCGTACGTGGTGTACTGCTCGCATTCGGTGCATTATTGGGCGGGGTGGCTGGTGTGGCGGGTGAACCGGATTTTTTGTGCAACAGCGAATTGAAAAAGTTGGCGAGCACACCTTCGTTGCCCGGTGTAGCTGGTGTCGGCTTAACGTTTACCTTAATGGGTGAACCTTGACCACCGGAGCCGGGTGTGCGTGGTTGCATGCTCTTGTTCGCGCCGCCTTGGGAGCGCAGCGGTGAATCGCCACGCATCTGGCCGCCCTGTTTGAGGATCTCCTGCTGACGCGACAGGAAGGCCTGTTCATCTTCGGTTTGCACCTCGAATTCGCGATTAGCAACAGTCTATGTAAAATGGAGATTTCGCTTAGAATATACATGAAACGGATTAAAAGCAGTCACTTACTTTTCTGGATTGTGGTGGCGAGATAATATCTGTGTAATAGTCCTCTGCCTTACACGATTGCATATTCTCGTACAAAATACTTATTTTCTTCAAGCTATCCCAACCTGCAGGACTGTTGAGCAGAATAAATGAAAGTGAGTATCGAAAAGTACCTTCAATGTTTTGTACTAAAAATATTTATTACATTAAAACCGCATCCTTCTCGACAAATAGCGCGGGCGTTCGGAATGGTAAGCCGTAAATTCGATGTGTCAAATATTTATATAGGAGATCACAGTTTTTGTCTTCTTTAACGCTTGTGTAAAAAAGTGATGTGCCATGCTGCAAGCAAAAACGTCGTATCCATTGCTGGATGAAATCAAAATGTTCATCTCGATAATCGTACTCCTTTTCTAGCGTTGTCATGTAGTCCGTCTGAAATCAAAATAAGCAAGCAAGTTTAAAGTGCATTTTTATTTCGTAAGCTTCATATCTTTACACACCTTTGTGACCACAACAACAATATCCAGACCGAGATTTGTTGTCAATGCGCCCTCGGTGAGCGGCAGCAGATCATCGTCATCAATCGAATTATTTCTCATCGTACGTTTCACTGGCGAACCGGGATCCAAATCATCGCCCACCTCACAATAACTCTGCCACGTAGTGATTAGCCGTTGTCGGGCTTCTTGTTTCTCTTGTGGCTCTAGCTTCATGCTCTCAATGTGATCAGAGAGCACTTTAATCCAGTGATTCAACTGCTCCAGCCAAGCCCATGGCTCTGTCATTGAGACTGTGAGTATGACGAGGGTGTGTTCAAAGTTCGTTTCGTTCAGAGCATAACGCAGCAGATTTGTATGCCCTGGATCGCCATCAAGAATCCAAACACCTAATCGGGTTGTGTCTATCAAGTAAAGTAAATGTAAGTAAAGGAGTTGAATGAAGGAGTAAGATATATGTATATAAATGCACTTACCATCTCTGTACTCATCTTTTACATCGATATACGCGTACTCCAAACCTGAACCCTTTTTCGGATCTTCGACACCTTGCAGCTTCGCAATGAGTGTCGTTTTACCGGTGGCATTATCGCCTAATACTAGTACTGATTTATTTGATGGAAGTTTTGTGCTGCCTTGTTTTTGTACTTCACTCAAAATTGCAGACCTGCAAATAGTGAATAAATAAAAATAAGAAATCAGTGAAGCTAATAACGAAGTTGGTTAGTAATAGCAAAACGAATAATAAGTTTTTAATGAGTAGGTATTGCATTCTATTGCACCTACATACATAAGTAGTGTCTGAGCGCCCATGGAGGCCGCAATCTATGATTATGGTTGACCCATAAATGAGTGTACCACCCACCAGATATAGCAGCAGTCACTATGCGACAAATTTGTAACCATTAAATTGCACATTATTTCATACAAATGCAAGCGCAGTAGCGCTTTAAAATGCAAATAACTATGTATGTGTGTATGTATGCCAATGCAGATATGGTCAACAAGACAATTTTATGCAGCAGGCATTCGAAATCAGCGACTAATTTGGCACTTGCATGAGAACGCATAGAAAACGTAAAATCGAGCAGTGGAATTAAAATATGATTGCAGCCGACAAAGCTGACACAGTTTAAACGTAATTGTCAACTAAATAATGCAAATGTTTTTAACTAAATTTGAGCACTGCCTTTTGTAGTTATTTATAACGGTTGTTTTGACCAGCAAATAAAACCCCAATTAAGTAGTTGATGACCAACTTAACAAACCCCCAAACTTACTCGGTGCCCGCCAGCTGCTCTGCGCCGATGATGCCAACACCAATTTCTTCAAATAAAGAACGGTGTTTAAATCGCATGACTCGGGGAGTAAACCTTTACCACACACTTTTCGAATGCTTTTAACTTAATTATATGCGGTAATAAAGTCCCGTTCAATTAACTAATATTCTTGAGATATCAATAATTTTGCTTAAAAGTTTTATTAATTTCTAGAATTTATGAACATCACAAAGCGTGCGTTTTTCTTTAATTATCTAGCTTGCTTTTAAAAGACTTTAGCTAAATGCAGTCGCTTTAGAACCACAAATCGCCCGTTTATCATTACCGCGACCTTTTCCGACATGAAAATAGCGCACAACAGAAGCGACACGAAAATTCCGTCTACCCGTTCAGCCAACTATTTTAACACGCAGTTTGTTATCCTTTAAATACTCAAACACGAGTAGTTAAGAGTGTAGCCTCTTCACAGCTTTTTGCACTTGTTATTACTCATTCATTTACAGCGCATTCTGAGTCAATGCATGCGCCGAGTTAACTGCCCCAGTCCACCCACTACAATACCAACAATTTTCTATGATTTATTGCACCACTTACTACACTTTTAGTATATTCATTTGTGCTTTTATTTTTGTTCTAATAATTGTTTCACAACATTTGAATTCAATTCGTCGTCTATTGATTTTTTTGAAGGTGTTTCCTTGTAACTTTAGAGCAACACGAACATCACTCTCTATTATGTGCACTTATTCGTGTTGTTGGAGCCTTTCGCCACTTCGGACAGTGGCGTCGACGCTAGTGGTTGGTGTTTATTATTTTTCACACAGCCAAAGGTATTCCAACAGCAATTATTTTCAATAAAACACGTCGCGCCACTGTGTTGTGCTCTTTAACACCACTTGGAATTTTTGTTATTTTATATGGATATTTTCAGTTGAATTAAAAGTAAACTTTTGTGTAGAAAAATAGCAGCTGCTTTGTGTGTAAAAGTTAATAAACGATTGTAACAAACCAACTCTTAGAATTAACGGACAGAATACACACAAAAAGAACCACTGAACCCAATCGTTCCCACGGCAGTCGGGTCTGCCTAACCGGAACGAGCCAGACTAATATCTGGGCAACGACTGTCACTTCAAAAACTCTTTGAGAAATTTGTATGCTGTTACAACAACCACTGAACCCGATGTTATCTTAGGGGCCTAAAACGTATTCGATTCCTGTTCCGAGACACACCCAAGGAAAATAGGTTTCCTAAAAGCCATTTGCCGTGGGGAGGTCGCGTAAAAACTTAGGTTGATGTTGTATCAGCATACAAATTCTCCAAAGATTTTTTGCGGAATGATGCCGGAGGACAGTTCTTGGCCAGACTTAGATCTGGGTCGTTCGGGTTACGTAGACCCGCCGACTGTCATGTAGGTTTCTTTATCTGTATAATAAAATCAAGATGCACAGCACATTGTAGGGGAAGCTTGGTCAAACACTTAACTGTGAGAGCTAAATATGTATTTATTAATTTTAATGTTAAACTAGAGAGCCACTGCCTCCCATCTCGTCTCAAAAAATTGTTTGCGCCATATAAGGGGTCATGAAACGTCAGTCCTGTGTGAAGCCTCTATTGAACGGCAACTGTTAATCTTTAGCAAAAAACGCTGCGTGCCGTGAACGAAGGTAAGCAGAGGGGTCATATTTGTCCTGGAGAGCTCCTTAGTTCTGGTCAAAAAGTGTGTGTTCTAGCATCTCAAAAGCTGGCAACTTAAGAGAAAAAGTTGAGAAGATTCGACCTCGTCCAGCGAGAATCCGCGGTAAGATTAGACATGACTTGATTTCCAGTAAAATATGACTTTACCGCCACTTGTCCACTTGTGCCAGAAGGACCTTGCAGTTATACAAACATATAGCGGTTTTCGCCCAGCACTGTCTAACGCAGTTTACATGCAGTCAAAGGTACACCTACCCTCTCCTTTCTCGGTGAGTGCCACTCATGGGTACCCTTCTTAGCGTATGCTTTCTGCCACACAGTTTCAGGTAATGTCACTGTTGCATGGTCCCAATATCAGCATAATGAGGAAATAATCAGTTGCAACCAAAGAAAAGGTCAGGCATTTCCTTTATAGGTTTGATAGCACCGTGAGCGGGCCTAGAGCATTGATTTACATTTGTTTGGCCTTATACACTTCTAATTTCTTAAAGAACTAAACAACACTCACTTGTAAGTCTCCTCCTACTGCGCTACCCAACTGACACTATAGGCGATCTGGATTCAACCAAGTCTTGCACGATGCTACAACAACAGCAAAAAACGGAATTAAGATATATCTTAACCGAATTTAGGGGCTGGCTAACACTAATTAATTTTATTAGTAACTACGTTTCCCACATTCAATTCACTCGCTTAATTCTTCTTTCCCTTTGGTATGACCTTGTCAAAAGAGCGCGGTCCGTGTCCTAACCGTAGATGACTTCCGAAAACGATGCCTTATAGGCATCACCACAGTATCAGGAAGCGGAAAGTGGAAGGAAATCGATCGCCAGGTAGAGTAGGACTTGGTAAATGAAGATCGTCTGGAGCGTTGTATTATCATTTTTGTGAAGTGTTAAGGTCAAGGTCTTTATGTGTAAGATATTTTGGCTTATTCTAAAACTAAGAGTTCATCTGGATCATATAATTCTTTACTTGATGTGTATTGTGTAATTTTTAGTATATTGCCCCTATGTTCTTCTTGCGGATTTTTCGGTGTTGATCCCTGTGAATAGTCAGCCATCTACATATTTTTCTACTCAAATTGTTTGTAAATTCCATTGATCCGAAGGTATTTTTGCGAGAAAGTTGCTGATAATTACTCCAGTGAGACAAGAATGAAGTGACAAAAAATACCGACATGATATCGAAATTTTCTGGAAACCCCAAAAAGTACAAATAAAATTTATAATTTTTTATTAATGCCTAAAAATAAAAAAATAAAAAATTATGGAATTTTTTGCTAAGTCGCAAGGAAATGACCTTCTACAATGCGATAGGTTTGTAAAGATTTCTTCATAAAAGCATTACGAATATTTTTTCTCTCACTCCTTTGGGGCGTTTGGTCTAAAGAGGGGACGAGTCCTATTGCTGCTATCCATATCTAAACACACTTCTCTAATATTTCTCGATACTGTACATGCTCCCATAAACACGCATGCATACACATGTACATTAGGGTGGATCGACAAAAAAAGTTTTTCCAGTCCACCCCTAGGATTAAAGATATTTTGAAGGCGATCGCAAACAAATTATTTTTTTTTGCCACGCCCCCCCGATGGGTTATTTACTTTTTTTGACACTACGTCGCCATTTTAAATCCGATTTTAATGAGCCGTACACCGTTGTTCATGGCTTGAAAGCCGCCACAATTCTTACCTT
>JAPVRG010000098.1:0-25062 GCA_029783565.1 Rhagoletis cerasi
TTTTTTTTTTTTTTTTTTTTTTTTTCAAGTTAAAATTTTTTTTTTTAATGAATGAACAAATATTTGGTACCGAAACTTTTAGCAACCACGATACGAAAGCAAATAACTGTCGCTTACAGGAGGTAAAGTAGTATCATTTATTGAGACAAATGATAAACGCACAAATTGCATACGAATTACTCTCGCTGTGCACTCCATTCTGCTAGATTATCAAACATTTTTTATAAGTATCTAAAACGAGAACAAACTACTTTGTTTATATGAAGTTCGAACTAGTTTATGCAAATTTTAGCCATATTTTTATGTTCGAAAATTTTCGAAGTTCAGAAAATTTCAAAAACTCGTTTCATTTTCATCGAAATACTCATTTTGAACTCATTTTTAGTCTAAAGGTGAAATAAGTCAACGACGCAGCGTAAACGTAACGTAGCCACATATCAAATTTACTGTTGACGGAGAGAGAGAGAGAAGCAACCTTCTTTGCTGGTAGAATGCAACAACTTTCAAACAATTCGAGATCGGACATTCAGAAACGATAATCCTCTGACACTTCTATCAAACCCGAACATTAGTAACATTAGTAAAATCCTAACATTTCTCAAATGCACTAATCTGTACCATAAGATTTAAACTATTAGATACACATACATTTCAAAATGTAGTACGCTAGTATAAGGAATACTTCGCAGAGCTGAAGGTCTATGTAACCATTGCTCTCTTTCCAGTTAGCTTATAATTTTAATTATAAGGTAATATTTCAATAAATAAATAAATAAATTAAGACATGTGTATTTTCTTCTAATGAGCTATTGTTAAACTTTAAATTTTTGTTTGCATATAAATTAATCAAAGTGCCATTAAAAATAATAGCTTAACGCATATCCTTTTTCTGATAAGTTGGACCTGCTTTCAGGCCATCCACACACACACACACACAAGCAAATGCAGTTTGCAGAAGACAGTTATGAATAGAAGCGGCAGAGGCGGATTGGACAACAATAGCTTACTAAGAAAACTGTACCAACCACCCAATGAGATTGGCGAGCAAAAACAACAATAAAGAATAGTACTGAAGGCAACAACTACAACGAAAATTACAACGACGAGAACAAAGTTAACGAGCTCACAACGTTCAGATGAAATTTAATAATAAAAAAACTGGTAAGTTATCAAAGCATCGTCATCATGCTCCCAATTCGTGTACGTGTTCACGTGCATTGCTCACGCTCATTGTCATCTCATGCTCTCAGCAGTCAGCAGTAAGAAAAACAAGGATACAATGCCAACAAATCCTATAAAAAAGTATTGTAGAAGAGCCAGACCAAGAACGAAGAAAGCAAGGAGGTAATATAAATGGAGAGCGGCGACAGAAACACTATTTGAAAGAGAAATGTACTCATGAAGGATGTGTATAGATGTAAAAAAGGATATGCGAAAAAATGGAATTGAGGAATAAAAGGCATACAACAAAACGGAGAGGAACCAGCATGCATGTATGTGAGAGAGTGTACGTAAAAATGAGAGCAGAGGGAAAAATGCGAGAAAAGGAAAGCTATACAATGAGAAAGAGAGCGCAAATAGTTATGAGATGTACGAAAAGCAAGTTCTAATATAGAAAAAGAGGGGACAATCAGGCGGATACTTGAAGTATGTATACGTAAGTAGGGAGAAGGGAGTCGCCTCCTTGGGGGATGAGGGCCATTTATATATTTTTGGAAATGCGAAATATGTCGCGTGAGTGTTTTTTTAGTTAGTTTTACAACTTATTTTTTTCAATATTTATGACAGGATTTTTCCAGATACCAGGCCGTGTAAGTTTTTTAAATATTTTTTTGCAGTATATTTTTAGGGGTTTCCCTAAGTTATTAAACATTTGACGAGCGTGTATCTGTCCAGCACAAAATATTTAATTTAAAAATTGTTTATCCATGGATTTCAAACAAATAGTATCTATCTACATACATTCTAAGAAAATAATGCTTTTATGGAACTCACTTTTAATGCATATTCACAGGCGTCGAATATTGCCAATTGTGCTGCGACTCGATTCCAATTTGCGCAAATCCCTTCCGTTAATCCTTTTGCAGTAGTGCTCGCCCTGGCTTTCGCGAAAAATTCTTGCTATGGTTGTTTGCGAGTACAAAGTTGCTGGCTGGCTGCGACTACCGATTTTGGTAGCGCAATTGTTGCTGCTTATTGCACATTTCTTTCGAAAAAAATTTAGTTTTACTTCACTAAAACGTTGGCATGATACATATGTATGCGCCAGCAAACGGTGGGGTTTAGTATTGCTTGGTGTGTATGATTTAGAACGCTTTGGTTTGAGCAGCCACCAGTGAGTGTGGAAGGAAGCTCAAGTGGAGAGAATTGCGAGCAGTTTTCACTTTAGTTGATTTTTATTGTTATTTTTTTTTCACAAGTCTCAATTTTCGCTTTAGTTTTTCGCAAGACTATTGCACAAGACACTAAGAGTTTGCACTTTCAGAATATTCCAAAGCTACAATGCTGGTTTTTATAAAATTAAAAAATTTTATACAATTTTTTAAAACATTTTCCTGTTGTATCTCGAGATGCAAAAACATCACAACTTTTTCAAATGCGCAAAAGTCGCCCAAAAAGAGTGAGATTGATTGAGTCAAGAAGACGCACATACACAGATTTTTAAGGAGAATGCAAACATGCATACCATATACCATCTATTTAATAGATGTAGCAAGTAAAAAATTATGCGCACTAAAAATACGAAACTTTGGTTAAAATTCACTTTTTTTCGTTACAGAACGTAACTCCACATACAATTCAATTCGAAATTATTTTTACAAACAATTATTTCATACGCTTTTTTCACAATCGAAAGTGCTTTTTCATTTCGGTCGCTTTTATTCTTATTATTTCTTTTGTTCCAAACGCCCGCAGCCTGGAAGCCCACGAGTACTTGTCTGTAAGGCTCTGGCTTGTTTGAGATCAGCGAGTAAACTAAAACGAGCTGGGGTTGCTGAAGCGGCCGAAACCCAAATCGAGTGAACGGCGGATGAACGAAACACAGGATCAGAGCGGAAACGCACAAAGTAGCAGTGAAAGGAGTCGGCTGATATGCAAACAAGAAAACAATACACACACACAATTACCGAGTGAAGCAAACAAAGTGGAAACGAAACCAAACGGAGCGGAGCGTGGTAGAGCAACGACTCAAGGGAATACACGAAGTGAGTGAAACAAAAGTCTGCAAGGAAGCAATGTCCTTCTGCAAAGCAGCACAATAAATAATGAGCGAGCGGACATGCATACATATGTACATTTAAGTTACAGTACTAAGCGAATAGGTATACGAAAATATGGCGAACGGATAGAAAGCAGAAAAGGTGTGCGAAAATTGCGAGCATCTGAAATCAAATAGAAACGCCGCCAAATAAGCGCTCTATGCAAAAAGCAGCAAATATATGTACATATAAAAGAATATAAACAGAAAATGCGAGATAAATAAATATGTAAGTGAAATGAGGAATAATGAACGATATGTCCCCGACATTGCAACGAACTTATGTACATACTATAACTGCAAGTATATACATATATGTATGTACTATGTATGACTTGAAGAGCAAACAAAATTAAATTACATGAAAATAAACTAAATAAATACAGCGGAAAGAACTTAAAAGCAGACGTAAGGCTGCATACGAAACAAAAATGTAAATTTAATTTAGAGAACAAAAAACGCTGTATATAGCTGATCACTTAGTAATGCAAAAGCGAACAATGAAGCCAATAAAGAACAAACAAAAAATCAAAAAAAAAATTGGTTGCCAATGGCAAAGCAGCATCCGGTTGCCAATTTGATTTCAAACACCTAATCCTTTGCCAAAGGTTGCTGTCATCCAACAAACGACGTAAACCAATAAAACGTGCGAGTGATTCGTGACTAAAGCGACGTCACACTGATTCAGTGTGTTTGCCACAGCCGTGAGTGAAGTTTACTCAGGCAAGTTGGGCCAAAAGGAAAATAAGTACTAGAGAATATTAGAACAATTTAGAAATGACGCAGTAAATGTTTCTTCCAACCTCCGCATGTAAAAGCTTCGAAAACTACTTGGCTAGTTATATATTTTCTTTTCCGAAATTGCCTATGTTCAGGTTCCTATCCAAAAGATCTCTTCATTGGTGTTCCTACGTTTGACAAGTTTCCGTTGCATTGTCACTCGATTGAACAAAAACAGCTTCCTTTTTTCAACTGTACGAAAATTTAACCGCAGGCTCGGTTGTGTTTTTTGTCCGGAAAACTGCGTTTCAGCTTTTCAGGGTCTTTCAAGCTGTGTTTTCGAATATCGTTGAAACTGTGGTAAATGTGGGAACGTAAAATATCTCTTAGTTTTAGGTTATGGCCAAATCGTTTACGTCTAATGTAAAAGTTGCGCTGAAATATTTGCGCTCTCTGCTGGAGATGCCTAAAAGGAAAAGATCTTATCTCACAAGGGTAAGATTAGGGTCAGAATGAAATTTTGGTCTTTAGATAATAAGCCTGACCAGCATTATTTATTTGTTGGAGTTGGTTCATTTTTCCGACAGGGTAGAAAGATGATTTATTCCGGAACGAATTTCCGTCATCCCTTGTCAAGAAAAAAATGTGTCACCGAAGCTGTAACAAGGAACTATTTTATATAAACACTTGAGAGCATCCATCGTTGTGCTTTACGAAGATATTAAGAAAGCTGCAGAGACTACGGAGACAAATGTCTAAGTTAATATGTAAGAAAGTTTTTCCCCGCTCAGAGCGAGTGGAAAAAAGGCCTGCTGTAGCGGTGAACCAGGACAAGGCAAAGCACCTAGTGGCAACCCACAAAGAGTCTTCTTGTATTAGGGCACGCGCACTGTTGGCAGTTATAACTTTGAAGTGGTGAAGGTCTTTGTATATGAATGTACTTAGTCTAAAAAGCATCAATACTGTCAGCCCGGAGCTCAAGCGAAGAATACCTCTTGCTAAGAGGTACTACTTTGGGCTCTATAAGCGATTGAAAAGAACAGCGCTTACTCGACGAACAAATATCACGCTCTAAAAATCTCTCATCAAAGGGTGGAATGGTGACATATTAGCTCTGTTCCGCACGAGTCCGAAGAATGGCGCGGATGCCCGAAACAGCCCATAAAGCGGTACCCATGTTAGGAAAATGGGTACTAGGGAGCGAAAACGGTCAACTTTAAATGTCTTCTTCGTGCCCGAAACAGCACGAACTTTTTGCCCGGGCACAAATGGACAAAGTGTCAAACTGCCAATTAGCTGTGGGTTTGAATGCTGCATGCATTTTTTTTTTTAAATTAGGTTGGAGCGTAATTTATAGCTGATGTATTTTCGTTCCTTCTATAAATATGTATATGTTAATATAATCAAATTTAATTAATCACAATTGGTTTCCCAATCAAATAAATTTCGTTACGTATTCTTGCACTTGAAGAAACAATAACAAAAACACTTGAATCAGCTGATTTCTCGACTCCGGGCACGAAATATGGGATTTTTCGTTCTTCTCGCTCTGGGGACTTTCGGCTTATTTTGACACATTGGACATCGACAAAGGCATTAAAATACGATTGCGCTGGCTTAGACAAGTTGTAAGTATGGATGATTATGCTCCGGTGAAAAGATCCATTTACAGAGCGCCCACGAACACAGTGGGAGAACCACGTGTAAAATGACCTGTCTATACTTAGCGTGAATAACTGCCCCTAACTTCACAAAAGGGAGGAAAATGACAAAGTTTTTTCTCTGTCCAAAACCGACAAACGGTTGTAGTGCCAAATACATAAGAGAAAGAAGAGGTAAGCTGAAGCCGGTTAAAATATTACATATTGAAGACTCCGACAACACTTAACTAAGTCGTAGCCTGCAACAACTATTATTCGGCATTCTTCACGTAAATACTAATATTGAAGTATTCGATCTCCTTCAAAAATCAAAAAAAAAAAACTACGCCAATACATCACTCATTGCAATTACGAGCAATGAAATTCAGCTGAAGAACTCAAGAAAGCATGCAAGGTCCTTTCGGATTTTTGCACGTGTATTTGTAGGAAATGCTCAACGTTTAGTGTACCGACGTCAGTCAGTAAGATATTTGCCGAATCGAATTTGCAGTTGCCACAAGCAACGGGGTGGTGCATAAATGTTACATACCTACATAATATTGTATAAATATACATACATACATATATTTACATATTGCTTTCATTTATGTATGTGTATTTGTTAATATGTTTGCCACTCCCGTTTACCTTCGAATGTACGCATACATACATATGTACATATGTATGTATGTATACAAATACGTTTACCTGATTTAATTTGATTTTTGCATTAGCGGGCGAAGCAGAGTGACCAAACATATTTCAGCATCTATACCAGGGCATTAAGTAGTAAATATGTATGTGCATATGTAAAATGTAGACAGAGTCTATGCATTTTTCATGCTATTTGTTCTTCCAGACATAAGTTCGGCTAGTTTACTCGTGGGGAGTGTGAATAGAGAAGATACATACATTAAATACAATTATTTGGTTTTCCTTTGTATGTGTCCGAAAACCATATCCACCGCGTTGAATGCAATAGCTTGCCACATTTTAGCAAGGACTTATGCTAGTTCGAAGATAGCAAAATAAAGGAAAGCGTCATAAAAAATAGTATAATATTAATTGTTGTTGCTGAAAAAAATGGATAACAGTCACAATATCTGATATGAACAATATATGCCACGGGCGAGTGAGTGCAAAAAGTAGGAAAACGTAATACAATAATGGCGTTGCAGCATCGCTCGCTGATTGTCTGCCACATTTGATGATTTAGTGAAATTATGGGATTTTGCTTAGTGTGCAATGGAAAGAAGAAAGAAAGAACATTAAATACTCACATTAAATGCTTGAATGATTGGCTAGACAAATATGAGTAGATGACAGGCACTGGGGAATTGGATTAGATTCGGTAGAAAGATTAATGAAATATTACACAAATGGTTTGGTAGAAACATTACATGAAAATGCAGGAACGTAGTACGAGTAGAGATGCCATATCGGGTGCACTATTAGCCGTGTTCCATTTTCTAAATGTAAACATTTTTCTATACAATTTTCAAATCGCAAATTTATGTGCTCCGTAATTGGTAAATCGAAGTACTTATTTACATTATTTGTAATCGTTTGCTATTGAAACGGTCGCAAACAAAGTAAATGAAGAAAGCTACAGGTCTACGCCGCCTCCGAACGACTGTTGTTTTTTTTTATGAGAAGCTTTTTCATGGCAGAAATACACTCGGAGGTTTGCCATTGCCTGCCGAGGAGCGACCGCTATTATACCAAGAAACGAAGCTGGGACCTACCGGGTGATAGTGTGCACCTATACACACTTGCATTTGAGTTTCATTTTGAATCGACTAAGTTCCATTTTCACAGTCGGGAGTTAACTCACTCCAGACTGTGAAAATGGCACTTAGTCGTCAATCGATTTTTTTTACATCTATTTCAATCTAATTGGTTTATGAAATAATTGGGGAATAGGAATTCGTTTGTTTTTTAAGGAATGGTAATAAGTTGTTAATAAGGCAAAAAGCTAATACATACTAAGTATATCGAAACTGAGAAAAAATTCTTAAAACAAGAGCAAAATACCAGAGACCGTAACGGTTATGATCTTTATAATAAAAATCATAATTTAACCGCTAAAATTTGATTTCTATTTTTTCGATCAAATTTAATCGTTATTTTATGATTTTTATTTTTTCGATAAAAAAGATTTAAATCGGTAATAAAAAAGCAGTTCCCTTTATAACGGTTAAAGTGATCGAAAAAAATAATAATCAAACAATAACGATTATTTTTTTATCAAAAAATAAAAATTATGATATTTAACGATTATTTTCGGTCGCTGAAAAATACACAAAACATGCAAAAAAAACCCGGAAAAGACAAAAGGAAACGAAGAGAAAACACAAAAAAGTTTCAAGAAAATAACAAAATACCAATAGCATAAAACAGAAAACAAAAAAAAATAAACAAAATACAAAAAAACAAAAATTAAAAAAAAAAATTTATAAATAAAAATGAACTAATAAAAACAATAAAAAAGAACAATTGAAATTTAAAAAATCAAGAATAAAAAAAACATAAATGAGAAAATAGAAAAAATTAAAACAAACAAAACAAAAAATTGAAACATTTTTTTCGTCAGCGTCGACATCTAAATACTTAAGCATATTGTGACGACGACGACAGGTTATCGATAAATTGAATGTCTGTTCAATTTCATTGTGTTTTGGGTTTTTGAGCTGAAATGCTTTTTTTATCAAGTTCTAGTGACGAGAATAGATGCCGAGAAGTTAGCCGATGCCGAATATGTGGCACGGTCAACATAATAAGGGTAAATATTTGTTCCGAAACTTTTGGGTCACTCTTCTGTATTAAACTATACATATCTCTAATATACTTACTTTTAAATTATTTGTTACCACGATTATTAACCGCCTAATAACCAATTATTCAGGACGCTAACTCCCACCTAAGGAATTGCAAACGAATGGCGAGAAACACCTGTCGCAAATAAAAAGCGTTTCAAGACTGCAAACACGCCTGCTACGTTGCCAGAAATTATGTATTTGTGGCGCGCGCGGCATCTTATTTGTACACGTAATTATCAGAAAAAAAATAAGAGAAAAAACGAAGGCTAAGTGATCTAATTGTGGGCATAGAGACCCTTATACAGGTAGTATATATTCTACACACTATTAAAGTAGAAGGGACGCCGCACTTCAACAAGGATAATTACGACAGCTGAGTGGAGTTTAAAATTTCAAATTCAAATTCTCTAGTAGCAGCAAGAAAAACACGTAATTTCCATTTTATCTATGGCAAGACACATGCAACTATGAAAAGTAAAGGAAAAGGATATTAATAAAAAAACAACAACACGAACACCAACAACAAACAAAAGAATATAATTAGAAAATGAAACAGAATAATTTCCATAATTGACACATTGTTGTTGCTGTGGCAAGGCTGGCTGGAAATACCAAGTGCACATGGCGACAAAAGCATTGCACAAAGAGCACGTACCACAAATTCCATTTACAACACAAACAGCAACACTCATACACTTAAATACTATTGCATACATACATACATCCATATACATACATAACATACATCTACAAAACCAGTAGAAGTTACGCCTTGCACAGTTGGCTGTTGGCAAGTTAGAGCTCGTTTATCCTTTGGCTATGAATTTATGTAAATTCACATGTCCATACATAAGTGAGCATGTGTACGTAAAGTACGCGCACACATGCCGCGCTCGCTTGCCAGATCGTTTGGCAGCCTATCCAGTCTCTCCACAGGCTTAGGTGGATAACAGAAAATTCTGAAAACTTGTTTAAGCGCAGCGTAAAAAAGCGCTGAAGCATAATGTAAAATACACACATATATACATACATTTTTATTTATGTATTTATGTAAATACTCAAATCAAGATATATAGTATGGATTCGAATATAAACTAATATACATGCATATGTTTACCGAGCATCGCAAAAGTCAATATTATGGAGAAGTCATTAATATTTGGTTAAGAATTAAATTTATTTGCTTTTTAGTTTGGAATTTCGCTGGAAAACGCCCAGCTCATTTGAAAAAATAAAATAAAAATTGAGAAAACTTTAGCACACAACTTTCTTAATCGAACTTCACGTAGAATAAACTTTTAACGAATATTAGAGCTACCAAAAGTCGAAAGTGGAAAGGCTGAAGCGGCAATCATGCAACCGAGAGATCTAGAGACTTTTGATTGATCTTCTGCCACAATTATTTCATTTTTATTTTTCATATTTACTTAACTATTGCGCAAAATTATAAAAAGCATTATCGTCTGAGCAACTCTTCAGGAAAATATATCATTTTAATATTTGTGTAATTTTTAATTTAAATAAAGATAAATTTTTGAATTTTAATTTAGACCGAATTTTATTTTCTGATATTAAAAATTTCGATTTGTTGGTAGTCCAAGTTATAATGCAAATTATTACAAATTTTTAATTCTTTATTATTCAATAGGAAATTTCATGTTTGTATTTTGAAGACTTTTATTTAATTATTTCAAAAACTTTTCATTTGGAAATTCAAATAAAATCTAAGAACAATTGCACAAATAAAAATTGCACAGGTATAAAAGAACCAAGTATTTATACCCTACAGAAACAATATTTCATTCCTGTCTAGGCTCGTAAAAGAAAAATGGGTCTTTAAGCGAGTGAAGCAAAAGTTTGCCCAAGTGTATGCAACATTGCCTAGAAGTATGCAACATTGTAGGTTTAAGCAATCATTAAGTGTTTGCTGTCTTTATTTCAATAGTTAAGGCAAGTATGCAGTTCGTAATCGGTGTTTAAAATTGAGGCCGAGGAGGCATTTGCAGTATGAGGTTAGGGAAAATAATAGCGTAATTTTATTTACTAATTAGAAAAATCACCTTAGTTTGGCACATTTCATCTCATAACTTCGCTTCGGAACTGAACATCTACCTAACAATAAAGCTCAATTCTAAAGGGAGTTCTATTTTTGGTTGTTGGTGTTTCCGACAGGGTAGGAATGTGATATATTGTGGAACGATTCTCCGTCATCCCTTGTCAAATTTGGTTTGGATACAAACCGGTTTCGGCGTTGTGCCATCTTCAGTGCCATTTTTCGTTCTAAAAGAAGTTCGATATTTGGGTGAAACATGAAATAAAAGTGTATAACGTTTTTGAAGCCTGGAGAAACGGTGGCAAAGCACAGATGGGCACTAAGTTGCTGCTGGATTTAGATGGATTTGGAAAGGAATAGTTCATCATGAGCCGTTCGAACTTGACTGACTCGCCACTGTCTAGTAGTACTGCTAATGCGATTATGGCACGTGCACATTTATTGTAATTTGGCGAATTTTGAGACAGCTCGACTGGCAGTAAATTATATTTAAAATATAGTGGCTCGTGAAATACGCAGTAAGAGTTTTAAGATCATCTTTGCCTTAAACAAGGACTTTGTGATGTTCTCTTTTATTCGACTACGAGCCGTTTCGGTTTTATCTGGCTTGGATATTGTATCAAGTGCTTAGTAAACTTCTTTCCTCTTCATGCAATCACTGGCACAAAAACAGGTGTTTAGTGGGAGAAATGACTTTAGTGGTCTGGAGGAAGCTTTTGAAGCTTTGATCATAGAAGAAGACTCTGAAATACATTTGCCTTTAGTGCCTCTTCAGAACCAAGAGCATTTACCGATGAGGAAGCAGATAACTAAGACAATATCCAGATCAATTATATGCCGAAAGATATACCAGTCGTGCAGAAATTTTCGGCAACAGAGATGAAGAGGAATGGAGCTGCAGTGACGATCACCCAATAGACGCAGAAAAGCTATTCAGAAGCCCTGTTGGCGTAAAATTTACACAAAATTTTAGGCTTCTGTGATTGAAAGCAGCGACGTCAAGCTCTCCAAGACCAAAATTGTGTTTGCTCCGATGAGCTTTCAAAGGAGTCTCGGCTAATGAAACATTTCTTTAATGCCGAAATTTGTCCAGCTTTCTGCTCTTTTGATCTCTAGGTCTGTCTTTCTAGTTTAGAGCTCTTCCTATAACGTACATATTAATTGGGCGCCATAATTTTAAGCATGCTTAAGGACTTTTTCTATAGTATTTTTGAATTCACCTGTTCTTTTATTTACTGTCTTAAAACTAGGAAATAGTTTCTAGATAATATGCTAGTGTGGCTTGGCTACGAGATACTTAATTAGATTATTGGAGGCTGTCGTTTCTTGAAGGTTGTCCGAGGGGCATACGTATGTACATACGTTTGTATGTAGGCCGACTGGACCTTTGTGAACTCACGAACATACATTTTTAAATCTGGCATACGCTGTATAGCTGAAGAATATCGATGTCGTTCAGCAATCTAGACCATTCCATGCTCTTCTGTGGTCTACCTTGATTGCACTCTCAATGCCTGCACTCAAGCGTCACAATGTGTGGGTTAACAATAATCTAATAAAAGTATAACGAAGGACTACCAGAAGCTATCGACCAGTAAATGAACGCCGATGGTGGGGGGAAATAAATTAAAAACGTAACTGACAAAGTGACAAAGCAGTTATGTAAAGCAAAAATAACAACATTCGTTACTGGAAACAGCAATTGTGGCTACATATAAAAAAAAGCGGGAATAGACTTCCGTCCACATAGCGTTGACAAGTTTTTCCACCTCTCCTTCCCGCTATTAACCGTCGCGCATTTCTCTATCTTCACTACTCTTGATTTTCATTTGCAGTTCTGGTCAATGACACAACACCAGCAAAACAAGAAAATATAAAAATAACAAGGGAAAGAATGCGTATTGCAAAACCAAAAATGTGACCAACAATAGCAGCAACAAAAACAAGTAAAACAACAATAATATGTGTGTAAAAAACACAAGCTTGGCGAAAACGGAACTATTCGCTGGTCCTCAATACACATATGTACTTGATGTGTGTACATACGTATGTATGTTTGTAAACTCATAAAACTCGAAAAAACTTTAAACGTTAAAAATTCAGAATAACAGGACATAGGCAGGAGATGGCGTCCCTTCCGCAATGGCGATAGAAACGCTTTCAAATACAAACACAGACGCAGACACATACTCGTACTCGTATCAGCTAGCATAATTTTTCATGGCGTTTGTTGAGCTGGTTGTGCGCTTGCGTGTGCGTGTGCGTGTGCGTGTGCGGGTACGTGTTTGATGCAAAAAACCAACTAGATTCACGTGCACATGAAATAATTTAAATTTCCCCCTGCTTTGTACCGATCTACTGCGCCGCCTGTCTAAATCAGATTAGAGATGGCAAAGTCGACTTCGACTTTTGACTGAAATCGACTTTTTGCGACTTTTAGTAATCGACTCTGACTTTTTTACATTTTTTTGCATTAGCTTCTCATATGTTAGAACTATGCTTCTAACAATGGCGCCGAGTGCTGGCTGGTCATATTTAAAAAAATTCTTAATAACACTTAAGTGAAATGTGAAAAATGTGGCAAAGAAATGAATTTTAATAACAGTGCGACATCGTTAAATCTTTTAAGAACATAGCAAAAAAAATCCTACGAATTTAAAAAGAAAGCTAACTTCTTCTGTAGACGAAACTAGTGGTGTTAGCGTAGTTTGGACGCAAAATAGTTCCACTAGTTTTAGGTTAAAGTTTATATTAACGGCTTGTTCTTAATTTGTGAGCAAATCAGGGTTTCCATTATTTAAATTTTTTTTTACTTAAAGGTAAAATAATAAAAAAAAAATGTTCTCGTATGGTACATAATTTTCAAAAAATGGTTCGAAATGACCAGAAGAAATTTTTTTGACATTCTTTTGTTGTAATTTTTTAAATTACCATTTAAACGGCCTAAATTTATGTATAGTATATTTAAATCTCATTAAAATCAGACTATCCGCTTCAAAAATATGAAATTTTAGGGACACTCGTAGCCAATATTTAATGCTGTATAAAAGTACATATAAACAGAATCAAATCGCTAAGCTAATTTCGTCGGAAGAAAGTTCGCTGTCAAAATTAAAACACTTTGTAGTATATGAGATTACACACAACCTAAACGACGACGAAGTTCGTATGACGAAATTCGGCGAAAATATATTAATTTTTAGTATTGCAACAGCCGCCGGTCGACAAAATCAACTATGAGTAATAAAATAATAGCTTTGTTTCATTATTTTCTAGCAGGTAATTATCAAGAAGAATAATGAGAATAATTGAGGATTGAGATTTTCGCTTTTGTATTTTCATATTTTTCATTTGTCAATCAGCTGATGCGAATTTCGTTTCGGTTAATTTTACTAGGCGAACTGCTGCAGCAAATATCATCCGACGACATCGCTCCGTCCGACGCAATTCGCTCAGCGAATTGGTTCTTTAACTCGCACAATTTTCAAAAGCCTTTGGTGTCTGGTAATCTTTTATCAAGCACTGAATTTCACTAAATTACAGTTTATTCTAAAGACCGCTTAGAGATCAGACTTTTTTGGTGTATTCTGGCCCTTATATTTATTACAAATATAATAAGTTAAATGTAGGATTTTAAACAGTTTTTTTATTAAGAAGTCGATAAAGTCGACTTTTCTTTGTCGATCGGTCGACTTTTAAGGTCGACTCGTACAGAGTCGATCAAAAACTCGAACATCAACTTTCTAGTAAGGTCGAACAACCCTAAAACAGATATGCGAAGCACGGCAAATTCTATCGAGCGAGGAACAACAATGAAACAGCAATAAAAATGGCATTCGGTTGAGTTTTTTTTATTTTTCGTTGTTGGTTTTTGTAATCGCCTTTTTTTGTTTTTGTGTGACACTAACAAAGAAAAGCACAGCAGCTATATCTACAACATTAAATCAAAAATTTCATGCTACACACACAGCCGTCAAAATGTAGTTGTAGCAAATGTGTTGGTGTATACACTGTGCGAAATTTGTAATAGATATAGAAGATGAGTGGAAAGTTGGGTAGTTGGAAGAAGGGAGCAGAAGGAAGTGCTCCCATGACAAGGATCGGCCAGCCTGGGAGCCCCAAAATAGTACAGTCGCCAACGGAGCCCACTTGGAACCGGGCTGCACCATGTTGTATATATGTGTGTATGTATGCCTTTACCCAGGTACAGCGGATCTCCGGCACTTTTAAAAAGTTGGAAGGGCAGTTGCCCAGCAACACCGGGGCTCATTAGACGCAGGACTTTTCCACCAGTCACGGAGTGACTAATATCAGTGTTGGATCAAAGCCGATAGCGGTAACCGGTGATGGGTACCAGACAACATTAGCTACAAAGCAGGACAGTGAGGCTTAGCAAGGATGTCTTCCAGGGATACTCCAGGCTATGCAGAGCGCAAGAACCGCGTGGTTCATTCCTCACACCTACTGCCTTCACGAGGCCAGATGTTTCTAGACACCGCCTTTTGCTGGGTGTGTTAGACGATAACCAGGAAGAGGAGTTAGCCTTAAGGTCCCAATGGAAATGAGTCAAGGCAGAACCGGAGAGCATCGCAGTCGATCCGTCATCCTGCAGAGACGCAGATTGGTTCCTCGGAAATATCAAAGTCGTGACGTTCGATGACGTGAGATCGGCGACTTTGTATAAAGCCGCGGTTGGTTGTCTGGGTGAAATCTACCCCGGAGCGAAGCTAAGGGCCGTCGACTTGAAAGACATTCCATCAACGCCACGAACGAGAGTCTGGCTACCGGCAAAACCACAGAGCCAGAGAAGGTAATTGAGATTATCAGGCTCTTCAGTTCAGAACTTCCCGCCCGAAACTACAGGGTATTGAAATTAGAACCGATGTTGATGCTCAACAAGGGGTCTCTGGCAGCACGTGGTAGAGGGGCCAAGATGTTGAGGGTCTTACAACTTGAACTCTTTTCCATCTGCTCATCAGAACAGAGTAGCTCACTCCAAAATCCAAATTTAGAAATTCGTAAATCCTTTTCAAATAAAATACACGCCCTCTCGAGAAGAAATTTTCACTGTGCATTGATACGAAAGTCACATATGCGCATAACTAAAAAAGCACTTAATCCTCAACAGTCATTATCCTGAAATGCCGCTGAAGCTGGTAGTGTAGTGTGTGCGACTACAAAAGTTATCTATGCAACAACAATAGCCACATGCACGTACGTGAGCATGCATTAATAAAAAATGAGATGAAAAAACAGAATGAAATAAAATCATATTAGAAAAGATGTTAGCAGTTGAAAAGCAGCGGCAAAAAACTCAAACCGAAAGAGCTCTGGAAAGAGAATTAAAATAAAAATGTGTATAGTAAAAATTACAAATATTTTATTACAACTATGCGCAGCAAATGGTTCATCAAAAGCGCTCACGCACACATACTACAACAGTAAATGCGCAAAACTAGATGGTATGTCAGAACAACGTTGGTACAACCTTTGCCGTTGCTGGCGTAATCCTCGACCACGACGATGAGGACGTCAATATTCGGTGAGGCGGCTGGCTGACGGTCGAGTATGCAGCCGCGGCAGCCACAGCAAACACGTAATTCAAAATGGAAAAACGAATAAAAATACATGAAAAAAGGAGCGTGCGTCCCCTCGAAGCTGGTGCTGCGGCTGCTATGTCAAAGCCATTGAAATCGTCGTTGCCAACTGTGCAAGAAAATATGTATGTATGTATGTATGTACGTCGCTTAATGTGCTCAAAGCATTTTCCTCCTGGTTGACTGAAAGCGGCTGATTGTCTCTTTATTCCTCTACACGTCCATCCTTCCGTTCGTCCGCCCGTTCATTCGCCGATTTATGCACTGCATTCTTATCCTTCAGCAATCCGTCTCATTGCTTCATTCGTTATTTTGTATCCTTGTTACGCTGCAGCAAACTCCCAACTCCCTACTGCGCAAGCTCAGAAAAAGCAAGCTTGCTATGGCGAGTTTTTTCTCTTTCCTCAACCATTTAGCTGTGTACAACATTTTCACTCTCCCTTTCTCTTCGTCTTCCTCTTCAGTGTTATCCGTGTCCTTTGTCGCGTACGCGCAATATTCGTTTCCATTTTTCAGATACTTGTGTGTATACCAACTCGCTGCACTCGGCATTTCCCCCCACCTCAGGCACACCGAGGAACCTGTGTAGCGCAGAAAAGCATATACACTAAAAGTTTAAACTCCTCTTGACTCAGTGTTGGGGAGGGAGAAACACTGAACACGCCGGGTAGGAGTGGGAGTGGGGGGCGTTGCGTTATTCGCATTTGCCCAGCTAACTTTGATGCTTTTAGCGCTAATGCTATGTTGAAATTTATGCTTTTCCCAATGCGTCAGACCAAATGCGTCGGTTAACGAGCGGATTTCGCGGCTATATCATTTCCTTTTTTTCTCCTATAGTAACTTTCTTGTTCTGTGTGTGTTTGTTTTTTTTTCGCAGCCGACGCATAACTCACCAGCAAGTTTAATTTTTATCTTTTCATTTCGTTTTCTCGTTGCCATTTTGAAAGGAAATTATATATGCATAGCACTCTGACGTTTTTATCGTATTTCTGCAGGAACGGCCATTTGCATTTTCCCGTACACTTTGGTTTTTTAATTTCATGATGCAGGCGTATGCGGACTTTTAAATAGGATAATGAAACTTTGAAAAGTAGAAGATAAGTATTTTGGTGCGCACTTGAATTGTATAGAAATAGGCGGCTGCTATGAAGTGGGATTGGAAGAAAAGATAGCGGAAAGAAACTTAAACACAGTTTTTTTTTCGCTGGCATTTAAATTGGCTACTTTAAAAATTTGTGACAACGGTTATAGAAAAAAAAAATTATTTTAAAACCTTTTAAGAAATATTTTTATATAATACATCAGTTTTTCTGCCGAAACAGCTATACTTTCTAAGTTCAATGCAAGTTCCTCCCTTTTGTTCCTTTAAAAACTTTATTCTCGATTTTTCTAAACTCATGCACATGTAATACAACTTGAAGTAGGATTCCAGCAGTGGGATTCTGACCATTTCGCAGCAAAAATTCGCTAAACGAAAAGCAGTGGAGCCTCAAAGTATACAAAATTAAAAAGTAACAGATACAAATTGTAATCAGCCAAATCTGATGTAACTAGATGTTGCATGCTGTTAGGCAAGCCTGCTATTCTTTTAGAGATTTTCGGCAATTAAAATTGTCTACAGCAAATTTCCCACTGCAGAAGTCGACGCGCTAAATTTACTGATGAGTAAGAGGCATGCCTAAGAGTATGCAACGTCTCCAGAGAAACATTGACCGGCCTTCATTCCACATTGCAACTCTAAGGGCGAAGTCACACGATTGGTGCATTTGTACAGATTTGTACATTTTGACAATTACATAGTGGTGTTTGGAAATTTTTTTATTGAGTTCAACTTATCAAGTTTCTAGACAACGCCACTCTGTGACTGCCAAAATGTACAAATCTGTACAAATGCACCAATCGTGTGACACGGCCTTGAGGATTTAATGGTTCATATTCATCAATTAAATATAATTTTGCATCTTCTATAATAGGTCCGATTATAACGAAGCCGAATCCCATCAGTGAAGAGTAAAGAACACCGTAAATGGTGAGAAAATCCCCTAAACAATTGGCTCTGAGTTTATTCAACTTCTCTTATGGCGCGTTATGCTTGGAAAATTTCAGAGTTAAAATGCACTTGGACGCAAGTGTCGACTGTTTTATCGATGACATGTAATATGCAGGGAGTCGATAACGTCGATAACGATGTTTAACTGGGAGTTAGAATTAACCAGACATGGTGCAAACGGCCCTCAGTGTTTCTATCATTTATTAACATTACATAAGCGTATGTAAATATTTGTCGAGCTAGAGAAAAGGATTTGAGGTTTTAGTTTGCAATAAATATTTCAGGCAGACCAAACCGATAATTTTTGCTTCTTGACCTCAAAACCGACCTTCAAGGGTGAAAATTTTGAATTATTTATTTTTTTTTTTTACATAAAAACTGCGGCGCACGCCCTCTATAAAGTGAGATAAGGTTTTACTCACGGCGTAGAAACTCTACACTCTTGTGGGGCTTGGCACAAGCTCTAGTCTCCAAAATTTATCAAAGCTGTAGTCAATGGGATTCAGATTTGGTGAGTACGGTGGCCATTCAGCAGCTGTGATGCAATTCGGAAAATTCCCCTTGAACCAATCTTGAACTTATGATGATCAATGAATATACATTCTTGCTCACAAAAATGTGTCTGGGTCCAAAGAAGTACCACAGCCTCTAAGGTTTTCCACCAAAATCAGAGATATTTTGCCCGTTGCGCAAATTCCAGCCTAAACCATCAAAGATTTCGGCTTTTGTCGATGTTCAATAGCTTAGTATGGTCAGGCTATGTCATTTTGACGGTTGTGCGCTTCATTTTTGGTAATTTTTTGTTGCTGAAGGTGTCGCTCATTTAGGTTAGGTTAGGTTAGGAGGGCGTGTATTGAATATTCAATGCTTCCTCTCGAAGACGGAATTGTCCATTGTGAGTGCCCTCTTCAAGCGAGTGTCAGGAGAAGACACGTACCCATAACCGGGAGAGTAGCTGAGCACTCTCAAGTCATTAATCTTCTAAACCAATTGCTGACCCTAATGAAGCCGAGGAGATCCAACAGTTCCACCTCCGCTATATCGTCCAGACTGTTGAAGAAGCGTGAACACAAGTACTTGAGACGCTTCGACTGTGGACCCGGACATAGACACAGAAAGTGGTCAATTGACTCTTTCTCATCCTCATCCTCATCAGAGTACTTGTTGGTATTAGCCATCGTTGGAGCATTGGTGCTATAGCACAGTGTCCTGTGATGACTCCTGTAAGGGCCTTACTGCAGACTTATTGAGTTTCAGTAGGTCCCTCGTCTTTATCCTACTAAGCCGCGGACATAATAATCTTGTGATAGTACGGAGCTATCTGCTTTTTCTATTGGCATCTCTGCTCCGTATCTGGCCATCTCATCCGCCGACTCATTCCCTTCGATATTACTATGTCCGGGGACCCAGCATATAGTGAGTGATATGGCTCAGTGACGCCAGCGTGGAGGGACATTTCCATACAATTCCCGTTTTCACTATGTTAGATCCTATTGCCTTCAGTGCTGTCTGACTATCGACAAAGATAGCGGCTTTATATTCTGGAACCCTACTTGTGCATATGGCGGAAACTAATAGATTTTTATTAAAAACAGAAAATCGGACGCTTTGTCTCTTACGCCCTTTGGCGGTTAGGGCTCGATATGTACATACATATGTGTGTGCTATTACTTTGTCAAACAAAATTATCTAAATAATAGCTAACACATAGTGAGCGTTTTTAGATTCGCAAAACTTTCTGAATGTGTTCTGTGTAAATCAAGTCCGTTTCGCATGGTTTTTATCTCATCCATCAGAAAATCCATTCCACAAAAAAGTGTAAAAAATTTTGCCTGACATAGTCACAGCGAATTAAATCTGCCCATACTCCACAAAAAACTAAAGAAAAATTCCTTTTTAGACGCATGCCAACAATCCAATGTCCCATTTGTGTTGTCAACAACCACTTTTACAATATATAGAACAAAAAAAAAATTAGGTCATTGCTATTTCCAAAAAAAAAAAAAAAACAAAAGAAAAAAACACAAAATTGCATGGTTGAGATCTACCCTTAATCTCAGACTTATTACACCTGATCCCAATGACATAAACAAAAACAAGTAGCTACAAGTATTCCATAGTATCCATATGATATACGCGCACGATGTTCCTATCTGTGGAGTATCGGCATGAAGTCAATGAGCAATGTGAGAGCACATTTGGACTTTTATGAATGAATGAATGGTAAGCAATTGCAATATATTATATGCGATATATACCAACCAACTACCACCAAATCCAAGTCAAGCGATAAGAAGAACGAAGAAGAACCCCTAAAAAGTGGTGGCCACCACCGACAACAAGCCCAGACAGTCGGCCGGCATGCCAAGCCGTATTCCAATGTGATTCCACGCTGAGCAGCGAGTAGCAACGGTAGCAACCACCAAAAGGATCCACCGGGTTGTTGTTTTGTTTGGTAGTAAAACATATGTGTTTTGTTTACAAACAAATCAACGCAACCGCCGCCGCCACCACAATTGTTTGTTGGCTGCTAGTGTCCTTCAGCATATTTTGGGGAAACCCCCTTGCGGCACATAACAGCGTACACACACGCACGCACGCACCCTTGATATGGGTAAGCAGCCACTCCATTGATGACTGATAAGAGAAAGTTGGCAAAAAGCGCTGATTTTAGTGGTGTTTTTCTAAAAAAAAAAAATAGGTAAATTGTTTAACCAAAAAGTAAGTGGGCCGTGGCGCTGGATTTCAGACATTAAACGCCGGCAATGAATGGCATTGAACGGCCTTGCACCTACTAGAAAATACAACAAATGCTTACTATTGTTGTGCTCACTAATTTCCACCCTTTACGTAGGAAAACAGAGCAACGCTCAAAGAGTCAGTCTGTTAGTAGGTCTCCGACAGCGGTCTCTGGCCTCCACCAGTGCTAATATCGGTGGTGGTTCTACACTGCTTCTGCTCTGATGATGGCCAACTAAGTTGGTGGTGGAAACGGCGGCGGAAACAGCAGCAGCAGCAACAGAAGCACGGAAGCAATAGCAATAGCACTGGTACTGGTGGTTGGTTTGGTTCCAAAAATAAATACCACCACCGACTATGACAACGATGACGAGGATGATGACGACGACGACTAGCGGCAAGGCAACCAGTGAGTAGCCACCAAACAGCCAAGCAGTGCACCAGTGCACCAGTGCCAGCACAACACTGATAAACAATCGGAGAGATATAGCCGTAAGTATGGCACAAGTACAGGCTGCCGAATGGGGGTATGAAAATATAGGCTTCGAAAACAGCTGATTTCGGGAAGTGCCAAAACGTGCCAACGATGCACGTGGATGTAGGTTACACAATAATACATGAGTCTAGACAATGTCTCGTCTCGTCGTGTCGCTTTTGCAAAAAAAAAAGGGCAAGCGAAAATCTGCCAACACTTTAAGGGTGTGCTCCAAGGCTGTTTCAAGGCAAGAAGGGTTGGAGAAGAGCAGGAAAAAACGATAAGTTAAGGGAGTGAAATGACAGTGAAGGTGGAAAACAACCACTAACTAAGCTGCCGAGAATGCCGCTAGCAGACTAGGCTAGGTCAAGGGAGGTGCCGCTACATGCACACTACGTTTCCGAGTATGTGCTCCTCCATGGCAATCCACAACGTCGCTGTATGCCATTCCTACGAGGATATCCAGTGCGTAAGCATGTAGCGAGAATAGTGCGGATGGAGGCGGCCGGCGAAGTAAAGTAGCTCTCGAAGGTCTGCACGCACATTGATATGTATGTGCTGGAAAGCGGTAAGCTAGAGGATACACACCTACTCGGCTACTCATTCACCGCCACCGCCACCTGCCCGCATTTAAAAGTGGAGCAGCTGATGGATATTTATTTACGCATGCAGACGGTTAGCAAAAAAGGAATAAAGAAGGAACAAAGAACGAAATGAAATAATAAACCAAACGTACATACATACATAGGCCGTACTTGCGGGCGGTCTCCTTGTCGGATGGTCGGACGGACGGGTAGGCACCTACCTGAGCAGGCGGCGACGAGGAGCTGGAGGAAGAAGGCGAATAGCCAGCGTATGGGACAATAGCATGATACAACAAATAACAGCGTACAGTAATGACGTCAACGACCCGCCTTAACGGACTATAAAAAAAAACTATACTGCGAAACAACAAAAAGCAGAACAGAAATATAGAAGAAGGCCAGCCGAAAATGTAGAACTTACACCGGTTGTACTGCTGAACGGTCGGTGGCTTCGGAACTGCAGAAATAAACTACATATAAACAACTATGTACAGCAGCAAATAGCTCAAACCAGGACAACAACGCAGGACCTATAACATTTCATCAGGACTGGCGAACGATCGAATCGTCGTCGTTAAGAGTGCATGAACTCGACGCGCTGGCGTGTCTAAAAATGGACAGATGTTCGGTTACGAGCGGCAAATAGGCACAAACACAACCCATACACACACAGGCAGACAAACATAGCGCGAGCGAGTACCTATAGAACTAAATGAACGTACACAGCTTGCTTGCTTGCCAACAGGACAAACAGCCGGCTGATGACTGTTAGCTCTTAGTCGACAGCAGCGGCTGACAGTAAGTACCCCAAAGCCAATGGAGAGGGAATACAAAATCAACAAACAAAATGAAGAATTGAAAAACGTTCGAAAAAGACGCATTCACCAAGCACTTTTGGGTACAATTGGAAAAGTGTATGTATGTACATATGTAGCTTCGATATGAAGTACCTAACACAGTAAAAACACAAAGGACCACTACGAGTATGCACATGCGCCCATTGAAATAACCAAAGAAATAAAAATTAAATTCCCCATTCACTGCAATAGGAAGTAGAAAATTTGGTACGCCTGCTGTTGCATTGATTGTATTCAAGGATATACTCCATGCATAGGTACATACATATAAAATAAAAAGGATCGCAGCAGCAATAGCAGATGATGTTGCAAGCGATGCATTAAGAGATACATATATGTGCATATATACAGCACAATTGGATCTTATAAGCGCTATAAACATTTATGAAAACTTCTGTCTCTTAGTAGGTAAAGACATCTGTGTAGCGCGAGAACCATTATAATGGCAAAATTCATCATTGAAGCTATGCCAGCAGACGCTATAGACATACACACATATGTATGTATGTGTGACTAAAAATGTTCAAACATGGCAAAATAAAGCGATAGAGATTGATCGATGTCGAATGCTGCAAATAAAATTCTAATAAATAATTTTGAAATCGCAGAAGATTGACGATAGGTAGATGCATGTAATCAAAGGAGAACAAATGGATATTGGGGATTATCGCAGGTTCTGAAGTATTAGGGGTTTTCTCTTAATAAACATTTAAAATATTAATGCTGCACCTCAATAAGTGCTATTGCAATGACAAAGCCTGCGATTGTTTTAGAAAGCACCGATGGTACGCGTGAACTTATAATATAAGATATACATACACAGATGTGACATAGCCTAATATAGAGGGCATTATTGCATTAAAATTCGGACTGGCATTGGATCCCATAGTGCAGAAAATTTTTGAAAAAATACAGCCAGGGATCAAAACGGAACAAAAAAGCAGTCAGCAAAATGGGTCTTCCCCGACTAATTAAACCCATTAGCCGTTTGAATTATTCACAAAATAACTTTTATTTATGGAGAAAAACAGCAGCGTTCATTTGTTAACAGTTACAGTTTCACCAGTGCTGCTTTGCATTCCGCCAGTGAAAAACCTTTATGCAGGCAAAAATAAAAGACTGAAAATATATAAAACCCCTTTTGCAAATATGTATGTACATAGCTGAATGTAAATATGTGCGTAAATTACTAAACTCATATTCAGTGATGGTCATACTTAAGTACTTTTGTATTTAAGGTACCAGCTTGGGTACTAAATACTCAAATACTTAGTATTTGGAGATGTCTAAATACTCAAGTAAAAAAAAATTAGGTATTTGGGAGTTGCTAAATACTGAAGTATAAAAAAAAACTTGGGTATTTAAAAGAAATCCCGAAAATCTCGAAATAATCTCGAAAATTCCGAAATAATCCCGAAATAGTCCCTAAACTCCCGAAAATCTTGAAGTAGGCCCGCAAATACCGATATGGCCCCGAAAATCCTAAAAATCCCGAAGTAGTCTCGAAATTCCGGAAATATTCCCGAGAACCCGAAAAACTTGAAAATCTCGAAATAGTCTCGAAAATTCCGAAATATTCCCGAAATTGCCCCTAAAATCCCGATATAGTCCCGAAAATCCTAGAAATCCCGAAATATCCTCGAAACTTCGAAAATCCCCGTACAGTCCATACAATCCAGAAAAATCCCAAACAAATCTCGAAAATAACGAAATAGTCCCGAAAATCTCTAAGTAGTCCCAAAGTCCAGAAATAGTCCCGAAAGTCCCAAAATTCTTTATTTATATACTGAGTAAATAGCAAGTATTTAGACTTTAATCAAGTCATAAGTACTAAGTAATTTTGTATCCAATATTTAGTGAAGCCAAGGTTTCCAAATAAGTAAAAAATAAGTAAACACGCGGTATTTAGTAACATCTAACAGCGGCCGCTGTGGTGTAGTGGTAAGCAGTGCGCGCAAACCTCCGAGGGTACATCTGCCATGAAAAAGCTTCTCATAAAAATACAATCGCCGTTCGGAGTCGACGTAAAGCTGTAGGTCCCTCCCCTTTGTGACAACAACAAGGCGCACGCCACAAACCGGAGGAGAAGCTCGGCCAAACACTAACATATGTGTAAGCGCCAATCTATTATTATTATTATTATTAAAATACTGAAGTAACCCTGCAAAAAATTGTGCGACTAATCTCTAAAGAGAGTATTCCCGGATTAGTCTCAATCGGGTACAATTGGGCATCAATTAGTCACAAGTAGTCTCAAACGGGTATTATT
>JAPVRG010000106.1:0-10896 GCA_029783565.1 Rhagoletis cerasi
GTATTGGAGAGAAAGATTCTACGGAAGATTTACGGGCCTTTACGAGTTGGCAACGGCGAGTATCGCAGGCGATGGAACGATGAGCTGTACGAGCTTTAGAACGACATGGACATTGTGCAGCGAATTAAAGTACAGCGGCTCCGCTGTCTTGGTCATGTTGTTCGAATGGATACAGACGCTCCAGCACTGAAAGTATTCGACTCGAAACCCGCTGGTGGTAGCAGGGGAAGAGGCTTCCTCTGCGTTGGAAAGACCAGGTGGAGAAGGACTTGGCATTTCCAATTGGCGTCAGTTGGCACAGAAGCGAAACAACTGCCGTGCTTTGTTGGACTCGGCCAAAATCGCTTAAGCGGTTTCAGCGCCAAATAAGAAGAAGAAGAAGACCTACTCGTAACAGCCCAGTAGAACTTGGGATCATCGTTCGATTGCTCGATGAGAACTCTCTTTTCGAGTTTACGATTACTCCCCATTGCTCCCTATACTTCTGTGTATAAGCGTGTTATTTTGTATACTCCCTTTAACACGGGGTGACCTAGGAATGCGAGTAATCCCTTTTACCGCCCAAACAAGCAATGAGGGAGTACACACAGAAATATCATCCCACAAACCTCCTAAGGGAGCAATACGTGAGTAGTCTTGGAATAACCTCCCAGCAACCTCCCAAAAAGACAACAAGGGAGTGCACATAGAAAATATCCCATATTCCTCCCGAACGAGCAATAAGGGAGTGCTCTCATAAGTGTCATTCCGGAGGCCTCCTGTACGAGTAAAAAAAAGGGTTTCTATTCTCCCACATTCCTCCACATGGAGTGATAGCGGCTACTCCTACTTTGCTCCATAACGAGCATTTCACATGAATCAAAAAATGGGCGAACATGTGTGACATGGGGTGGTATATAAGAATATACTAACAGTGGGTGGAGCCAAGTATATGCAACTTTCGCCGAACTGCATAAGGACAGGAATGGACTTAGAGCCTAGTACCGGGGACGATCGGTACTGGACGGTAGGAGGTTTAGTTCGGGTTAAAGTCCAACACTGACGGGGTACAGGCTTTCGATGCATCCTCCTCGTAAAAAAAACGTATATCTATACCACATACATATGTATGTACCTATGCATATGGCATAAAATTATTTGAAAAAACATTTAGCTATGTTTAAATAAGAAAAAACTATTTTTTTTAGTTGTCCTTTGACCTCGGTATTCATGGCGGAGAATTTATTTTTGACGAATCGAAATAGATTGCCTCTTTTCAGATATACTTGTAGTTAAAAATACTATTTCATTTAGGTATCCATTAATTTTTGATCGCTAGATATTTGCTTTTTTATATATATTTTGTTTTGTAATTCAACTTTGAGCTTTGATTAAAGCTCGAGAAACTTTTTCTGAAGAATCTGAATGATTTTCCCCTTGGCTAGAAAAAGCTGTCAAAAATTCATAGTAAAAACTGTTATAAAAAGTTCATGGAGTTTTTACACACAAGTAAAAGTAAAAAGTCGTGCATATAACACTAGTCGACAAATTTTGGCGTAATTGCGTTAACTTAAGAAAAAAATGTTTTCTCAGCTAATTTTGGGTCGCTGAACACGAAAACAAAACCCATTCTTTTTTTCAAAGAAGCGTATTCGAGATTTTTTCAAAAAACATGTTCTTTGGTACCTTTCGCAGTTATTTGTCAATATCTTTTGAAAAAATCATCTAATCGACGCGAGCAACCTACCGTTCAAAAGGTATTGATACGCCCTTTGCAAAAATATATAACTTGTGCAGATTTAAATAAAACATATTACTGTTACTAGCGACCAAAATCGAAAAAAGTGGAATTTTCATTCCTTTTTGAACATTACACATAACCTTTTTTCTAAATTTTTTTTGTGATGTTGCTTTGACCAGGGCTTGAACCCAGGCCTGCGGAGTGGAAGCGCGCACTGCTTACCACTTCACCACAGTGGCCAGCCTTTTGGCTATATTTTATTACATCAACTTAATTTTAGTAAAATAATTGTGAAACGAAAAAGATAAGGTCGTTGGTCCCAAGATGCACCAGGATAACTAGCTATACAGCAGTTTCCTGAACTCCAATCCCGCTTTA
Organism: Rhagoletis cerasi; assembly: GCA_029783565.1. Lineage (NCBI taxonomy): Eukaryota > Metazoa > Arthropoda > Insecta > Diptera > Tephritidae > Rhagoletis > Rhagoletis cerasi. Next base: position 2,099 of record JAPVRG010000106.1, read on the forward strand.
AAATTGATGAGTCTTCAAATCTATTCAATTCTAAATTAGAAATACAATGGTAAACAAGTTTCACGCATAAAGTTAGGGGGTAAAACCATTGGAGGGCTAAAACTCTGTCTAGATAATTTTTAAAAGGACCCGCGCAAGACGGCAAATAAAGTTCCATCTACGATTCATGAAAGATGAAGGACATGATGTCGTAATAGGACGAATTGGTAAAGTGCGATCCCTTGGAAGGAATTCCAGGAGAAAGTCGTTCCTCTCCGGAGATTTAGGAAAAATTCGATTAGAGTTCGCAAAGAAATGCCACGTCTCAGTGAATGGAAAATTGTACTTTTTGCTGATGAAAAAAAGTTGAATAGGCTTCCACCAAATAGAAAAAGGGTATTCAACCACCCGCAATACAAGATCCTGGGTCGGCTTTGTGCTATGTACTTTTACACTAAGATATGACGTCGCCATCGCAGTGATTTGACATGCTGTCATAATTAGCGATTGGGGGTATCTTCAAAATAGAAGAACGTTCAGACTAATTTAAGCAAGTCTCAGTCATGAATGATTATACTTTTTCTAATTGCTGACGCTAATATGGCAGGATAGTGGATTTTATAGGGGGATAGTGACCCATAACTCAGTGGTCGCAATACTAGCATATAAGTTTAGAGGACACTTGAACAAAACTGAAGAGATTTATGCCACGTAGATGCTAAGCTATGATCAAAAGTAGTATTTTTGCTACCGAATATTAACCTGCACGACCGTTTTTGAGTATAACAATTCAAAATGCTTTATAAATGCGGCTTTTAAAAGACGTATGCATCATTATTTTAGAATAAATATAGTACTCAGATATTCATTTACAAAGTTGAATTAAAATACCCTGGACAGAGACTTAAAAATTGAGTAGTCGGCGTTTCAAGGTAAAGTTATGGTATGGGACACCCCTTTATTTTGTTCTTCGCTTCCCTCTTCAGCTTCCCTTATCGGCCCCTGTAGGCGGCATCTTTTTTCTCCGCAGCTCCGTGACATCGTCATCGTATCAGTTCATCTTTTGAGCTCGCTGAAATCCGACTACTTCTCCGGCGGCGGTACGTAATGAGCGTGAGATGTCGTTTTCCTGTTGTTGTTTTTGTAGCGGCTTACTTAGCCCTGCCTAGATCGGTTTGTCTCTCAGTCGTTGTCATCAAGTTCAACTAACGGGAGGCCCAGGAAGTTTGCCACTCCCATTGGATTGGTCCAAAGGGAGAGGGGCTTTAGTTGTGTTGGGCTTAAGGGTCATGCGAAAAAATGTATTGAGTCATGTGGTGACTCTCCGCATGCCGGGCAAGAATTTGGAACACCTGCGGGGCTACTCTGTATTGCGATCCGAAACTCAATGCGATTCGAAAGGCGACACGGACCGAATGATTTGCTTTTCGAATCGCAATACAGAGCAGACCCCCTGGGTTCAGCCTGCTTGGTTACGTGTTTAACCTGCTGCAGTATCCGGAGCGCAGTTGTGCTAGTGTGGTGCGTATCTCCCGAGACATACGAAGATAAGCCTCGTCCACGTCCGGTGTCAGTCCGAAGTGCTGTGTTTTGACATGTCTGTAGCTTCTTCGACTGCGCCCAACTTGTCCCAGGCGACCACACAGGCGCTGCATAGTTTAGAACCGGCCAGCCAATTGCCTTGTATTTAGTACTGCCATAAGTTCTGTTACAAAGCAGTTTGAAAGCAGTAGGCTTTGACATTTTAAATTGTATGGGCCCGTTATTCCATATTTTGGTACAAAGTTCTATACCAATATAAATGCACATCAGTTTGGTTTGAAATTTCATCTAATAAACATGGAGTGGGGTGATAAAGAAAATCGGATCGCGGTAATTGCATTGCATAAGTGCGGAAATAGCGCAAATCAGATATTAACATCACAAAACTCGGTATATCCAGAATGTTTGTTTATCGTACCATCGATCGTTTCTTAGAAACTTCTTAAGAGTGGAGCCATAAGAGCTGTGCGCGAGCGAATTCGCCGAAATCCTTTAAGGAAGCAGTAAATCACGGCCAGAGAGCTGGACATGTCTTTCAGATCCATGTTCCGACTAATCCGTGATGACCTCCACATGAGGGCTTTTCGCAGGTGCACTGGTTATCTTAGCTCCGCGGTTAAAACAAATCAGATTTGAAAGATGCAGTGGCACGAAATATTCTTTTTACGGATGAAAAAGTTTTTACGGTGGAGAAAGGTTTTAATAATCAAAATGATAAAGAAGCGAAAAATACTGTACAAGAGTTCAGAAAGGTCATCATCCAGCATATGTTATGGTTTGGTGGGTGTAAAAACTGGAGCAAAAGTGTATTAACACGATGTCTTGTAAGGCGTGGTGAAAAATTTAACAACAACTCTCTTTAATTGAGAAACACTGTGTCTTTCAATAAGACTCTGCCCCGGCGCATAAAGCTAAAACAACTCAAGAGTGGTTACGGCTTGAAATTCTCGCTTTTATTTATGCTGAAGATTGGCCCTCGAGCAGCCCAGATTTACAAACTATGGTCTGAGTTAGAGGGTATGGCATGCAAAGTTCGCCACCGAAATTTGGAAAGTCTCAAGCGAGCACTCATTGCAGCAGCTTCATCCATACCTTCGGAAACTATACGTGCCGCTATAACTGTGTTAAGACGAGAGGCGATCATTTTGAATAATTTTTTGTTTTCTCAGGCACATTAACTTTCAGTAAATAAAACGAAGTGAAAATACAATCTAAAAACCCCTTCTTTAAATTTTTACACTATATTAAATTTGTAACTGAACTTATGGCAGGTTCAAGTGTGTTGCCAACAACGTTTCTTTGTCCTGGCCCCAAGTGCTGCCGGCTAGTGACTTGAGGATCTTGTTGCGGCTCTGTACTCTATTGACAATTGCGATGTGTGCGTCGAGAAGGAGAGCAGACTGTCGAAGGTAACTCCGAGAATTTTCGGGTTCACTGTCGGAATTGGTTCACCATAGACGTGAATTCCCAGTTGTAGTCTTCCCTCTTTCTTCCAGTTAATGAATAGGGTTGCCGTGGATTTGGTAGGGGAGAGGGTGAGGCTCCTTGCAGTGAAGAAGCGAGAGATAACCGGGTCGGGTCTACGTAACCGGAACGACCCAGATTCACATCTGGCCATGGACAGTCACTACCGCATCATTCCTAAAAAACTCTTTTGGGAATTTTTATGCGTTACAACGCGAACAACCACCTGTTTAATTTTCCTAGGCTTGCAATGTTTATCTCTAAATATTACCGAAGAGTGTCGACCACTCAGATAATTGGCTGACCACCGTTTGAGTCCCTATGGGAGCGAGGAAGCTTCAATGTATTCTAGTAGCGTGGAGTGGCAGACGCTGTCAAACGCCTTTGACAGATCCAACACTACTAGGACCATTTTCTCACAGGGGCGGTTTCGGTTAAGGCCACGAGTTATCTGAGTAATTAAGGCCTTAACTGCTGTTGTTGTGCTGTGCACTTTACGGAACCCATGCTGATGCCTCGCTGGGGTCAGGTCTTGTGTGTAGTGCGGGAATAGCAAGGCCTTAAGTGTCTTCGATACCGGAGAAAGGAGAGTTATCGGGAGATAGGAATCTCCTTTTTTGGCAGGCTTCCCCGGTTTAAGCAGTGGGACTACTCTCCCCATTTTCCAGATGTCTGGAATGATGAGAGTGGCCATGGACAGATTGAGGATCTTGGTGAGATAATCCACTCCCCCAGGACCCAATTTTTTCAGCATCAGCATACAGATTCCGTCTGGTACAATGGCTTTGGAGGCTTTCGCCATCCCGATGGCTACGTGAACCTCACCGCTGCTGAAAACAGGAGGCTAGGTGTTGGCAATTTTTGCAGCCTTCTGGTCACTCGACGTTTGGTCGGAGGATGCAGTGGGAACTGCCGGGGGAAATAGCTCGAGCATCGCTCCGGGTCCGACGAAGAGTGGTCTCCAAAGGAGATTTCAACTCTATCAATACGCTTCGTCGGATTGGACAGTGACCTCGCGGTTGACCAAAGCTCACTCACACCAGAGGTAAAGTTACAGGTCTTCAGATGCTCCTCCCACTTTTCCCCTTATGTCCGTTTACCAGTTGCCCAATCTCCGGGATCGGACTGGCGGAGGTTGTCACGGTCATCGGCTAGGACAGCCGCTTCAGCTGGGAAGTTCGGTCATGTTTCTGTGGTGCATCCAGCTGGGATGAAGCGGGCTCCAGCAGCGGTGAAAACCTTGCGGAACTTACGCTCACCCACATGAACGTCTGTTGGTGTGGGAAGTGCAGCGAAGGTACTTTCTGTAACTTCCGCAAAACCGTTCCAATCGGTTTTTTTTAAAATAACGTAGGTCCGGTTTTCTGCGGAAGCAAAGTCAGTCAGCAGGTTTATCAATCGAGATGACTTTGGCAGATGGTCTGATGCAAGAGTCAGCAACTGCTGCTGACCATAATCTTGGTGGATGCGTTGTCGTTCATGGTGCTGAATGTCGAATCGTCTATCTGCTCTGCCAATTGGGTACCCCTACGATCGTTTGACAGGCTTGAATGCCAATGATCGTGGTACGCATTAAAGTCACCAACTACCATACGGTTTTCACCTCTGAGGAGCGCACCTATATCAGGGTGATATCCTGCCGGGCAGCTGGTAAGCTCGACATCACAGTTTCTGAAGTGCATTTTACAGTTTCTGAAATACTTTTTATGGTTTCTGAAGTACAATTGACTATATTGAAGTACATTTTACTGTTTCTGAAGTAAAACTGACTGATGTACTCTTGGAAAATGTTTAGACATCAACCTAATACAATTAGACACTGGAAGTACATAAAAAAGTCTAGACATCAACCTCATAGATTCATATCAAAGAACATCCAATTAGCCACTACACCTTCAGAAAGCGTCAAATGTATTTCAGAAACTGTAAAATGTACTTCAAAATAGTCAATTGTACTTCAGAGACCGTAAAATGTACTTCAATCTCATAAATTGTTTATGACTTTTACTAAATCTCTTTTAACTACAAAGCCTGCGACTTTTTAATGTTGAATAGCCTACTTCTGAAGCTTGATTGGGAAGAGTTACTCTCCTCCTCTGATGTTTCAGAATGTTATTATGCTTTTAAAACAGTTCTGTTTGAATTTTTTTAAGAATAATATTCCAACTTTGAATAAAAAGCCTTATAAGTTGCCGTGGTACAATCGAAGACTAAAGAGCCTAACGAATCTTAGGAATAAATTTTTTAATAAATTTAAGAAAACTGGTAGCCAAAATTTTTTTGCCAAATACCGGAAATACCTCAAAGAGTTTAACTGTTTGGATAAATTTCTTTACAGGAACTACATACTTGGCGTGGAGTCGAATATTAAATCTAATCCCAAAGCAGTTTGGAGTTTTGTTAAATCTAAAAAATCTAATTCTAATATACCTTCAGCAATTTTTCTCGAGGGAAAGTTTGCTAGTAACCGTTCTGATGTTGCGAATCTATTTGCCAATTTTTTCAGTTCAAATTTTTCTAGTGACAGTGACCATAATTTCGATTTCGATTGTCTAACAAACTGCCCTCTCAATTTTAGCTCATTGAGCTTGTCTTCGGATGATGTCTCACATGGGATCGCCAAGCTTAAACAGTCATTAAAAACTGATGTAGATGGCTTTTTTGCATTTTTAGTTAAAAACATTCCAGCTTTAGTTTTACCATTGCGAATTGTTTTTAATAAGTCACTTGCACACTTAATAAGTACTTTCGTTGACGATTGGAAAGTTACGTATATTAGTCCCTTGTTTAAGATTGGCAATAAAAATGATGTCTGTAACTATGGACCCATTGCTAAGCTTTCAACTATTTCTAAAGTTTTTGAAAACATTGTTGTGGAAAAGATAAATTTTGCGACCAAGAGCTTAATCTCCGAAAATCAACATGGTTTTGAGTCCAACCGTTCAACAGTTTCTAACTTAACAGTTTTCAGTGAATACTGCATTGCGTGCTTCACAAGAGGATTTCAGGTCGACTGTATTTATACAGATTTTTCTATTTTAATTAGTAAGTTAGCTTGCTATGGATTTCAGTCAGTTTTTCTGCAATGGGTAAAATCCTATCTGTCCAACAGGCGATGTGTAGTCACTGTTGATGGCATATCTTCTACACCTTTTGTTGCTTCTTCTGGGGTTCCTCAAGGAAGTATTTTAGGCCCTTTACTTTTCTTTCTGTTTATTAATGATGTAAGTACCTGTTTTTCTTTCGCTATAGTTATTTGCTATATGCAGATGATTTAAAAATTTTTTCTTCCATAAAAGACCTGAGTGACATGCATAAACTTCAAACTGATCTTGATAATTTGCATCTCAGGTGTACTAAAAATCACCTTTCTTTGAATATTAAGAAATGCTTCAAAATTACTTTTGCAAAAATTCATAACGTTTTGTTGACTCGTTACAGTATTTCCAACTCCTTGTTAAAAACTGTTGTGGAAACAAAAAATCTTGGCATTATTTTTTCATCGAATTTCACTTTTAATAGTCATATTGACCACATTGTTAGAAAATCTTACTCGACTCTAGGCTTCCTCAGACGGAACTGTGCACAATTCTCTGATCCGTATACCCTTAAACTGCTATATACGTCCTTCGTACGGTCCACTTTGGTATATGGTACTTTCATTTGGAGGCCATATTATAGTAACTCCATTAGTCGCATTGAGCGTGTTCAGAAAGTGTTCCTTAAACTGGCTTTGCGATCTTTGAATTTTTCTGAACCAACGCCTTCTTATAATTCTCGCTTGCTTCTAATAAACCTTAATACCTTAGAAGCTAGGAGATCTGTACTCTCACTTTCATTTATATTCAATGTAGTTAGAGGCTCTCTGGATTGTACTCTTTTATTAGACCTCATCAATTTTAATATTCCGCAGCGGAGTTTGCGTGTTTTTTTGCCTTTTTATGAGGGCAATAAGAGAACGGAATATGCACGTAATGCCCCAATTGCACGCGCACTTAGTGATTTAAATAAGATCTCGAGTTCTATCTCAATTGATTTTTCTTTAGAAAAATATGTATTTGTCAATATTTTGAATTGTTATTTTTATTTCCTTATTTTTTAGGGTTCTGTTCTTACATACATTTGTACATATGCGATCTCAGTAATAACTTTCAGTTTGCCTATACTCTGTAAGAATACTGTATTTCATAGACTAAGTCAAGTTAAACAAATAAACAAATAAACAAAATTTCAAAATCAAAAGTTATCAAAACAAATTCTATGGGACTGAGAAATATTATTTTCTACTTTTTAGTCCATTTATAAAAGCGTAGTATATTAAAAAGTTTTTTTTTTATTATATTTATTTAAAATTGATGCTCATTTATCGATGGGTCTCCTATACGCGATGAGTCCCAAGTCAAGTTTTGTGATGTGCGACATGCTATCCTTGTTGATTTTCATTTCCCCGGGCGTGATTTTCTGTTTGCGTAGTGGATTTCGATGAATTCGATTCACTAAGGCTATAATGGCATTTGGCATTCGCACAGTACGGATTTTCTACGGTCGACTATTCCACAAGTCTCTTACAATAACTTCACGTTAAGATTAATTTGCATCGCCCGTAATATCCGAAATATTTCGACTTTCGTAACCGAATTTTCGCAGGTCACTTGCAACAACCACAATTTTCGATCGAACCCTATTTCATGATTGCAAACAACTTACGTAAACAACTTTAAAAACGGAAACTTTGTGTAAATGTAATTGTTCAAATAGACGTTAACTTAAAGGGTTGTAATCACTGGTTACTGGGAATGACTGAGGGACTTAGTCAAGGTAACATGGATGACATGATCCGCGGCTCTCTCATATCGATTTGGAGAATGCCCCTAAATTCGTTTTACGACTTGGCAGCGCAGAAAGTTCTGGGGGCGATGAACACCTACCACTACACCTTTTTCAGTTTTAGTTCAGAAAGTTGCAATCCAAATTCAGAATTTCCATTTCAAATTCAGAAAATTACAATTGAAATTCAGAATTTCCATTTCAAATTCAGAAAGTTGTAATTCAAATTCAGAAATTCCATTTCAAGTTCAGAAAGTTCCAATTCAAATTCAGAATTTACATTTCAAATTCAGAAAGTTACAATTTATATTCAGAAAGTTACAATTCAAATTCAGAATTTCCATTTCAAATTCAGAAAATTTCATTTCAAATTCAGAATTTCCATTTCAAATTCAGAAAATTTCATTTCAAATTCAGAAAGTTACAACTCAAATTCAGAAATTTTCACTTCAAGCCACTCCAGGCGTACAAGAGCACTTGAACGGGCAGGCAAGTGTAATTCGTTTGGGACCATATTCGCCTATGCTAAATCCAGTGGAGACAATATGGTCCAAAATAAAGTCACTTGTCAAATCAAGCATGGATGTGCCTAATGTCCAAGGTCCAGGAAAAACAGATTGAGGATGCCAAGGTTGCCATATCAGTTGGAGACTGTGCTCGAGCAACACAGCATTGCTGATGCACTTTTCTTGCGTGATATGCCAGCCGGTGAATAAAAATAACTTTGTTTATATGTCAAAAAAATTGGGTTTTTTGTTTGTTTTGTCATTACTGCTATGTACTACAATTTTATCGTTACTCTTTTTATTATATGAAAATAAATAAATACATACATATGTAGAGCTGAAGACTAAGGCCCGTAGTTATAGACAAGTTAGAGGCAGGTTTTAACATTTAAAACTGTATTTTAATATAAACACTCTTTTAACTCTGTCATAGTCAACTTAAAAGGCCTTTTATCTTTAAAACGGCGTTTTAAGTTTAAA
>JAPVRG010000110.1:0-13517 GCA_029783565.1 Rhagoletis cerasi
AGTTAAAAATACTACAGAACTGAACTGAATGATCTTCTAGCTAATCAATTTGTATAGCTATAGATTAGAAATTCACCTACCATAAATAGGCAAGTGGTGTTTTATACATTTTTGATTTTAGATACAAATCGTCGCTGCGACAACAAAAACAGTTATGTATGTGTAGTAACTTTTCAGGAAAGCACAAACACTTTTTTTTCATAGTATTTCTAGTACTACGAGCACATAGGCGAAGGAAACAATTTATTGGCTAAACATGTTATCAATGCAAAACCCTCTATTCATGTATGCTGCTATATATGCATAAACATCTAATAGTCGCAACGCACTTCTCCGGAATGTGTGAAAAGGCGCCACAGATAACGAACCAAAAAAAGCGCGCGCGGGAAAACTTTGACGTAAACAAATGAAAGAAATCAAGTAGCTGCGCGCCAATTTTTTATATTTCTACCACATGCTTGCACTTACTCATCGCAGAAAAGGTCATCGCATGGAGCACTAAGCAGGGCATGTACATATGCATGCCTAAATAAACGCAAATAATTGCATACGTACACATTCAAGCATGAATACTATATAATACACATCACAGCGCAGAAGCTGGTTTGGTATTTAACAAAGTAAATTAAAATGAAAGCAGATACAGTCGCCGGAATTCGAACAAAATACAAACCCAACATGTCGAAACATGTTAACGCTGTCGGCGTATAGTCAGCAGTGTTTATAATTTTTTTTTGCCGGTTAGCAAATCTGTCTACGTCTGCTTTGGGGTGATTCATTGGCGTGAATATTGCTTTTATATAAGTAAACTCCCAGCAACAGCTGGCAACTCATTCTAATCGATTTTCTCGTGGTTTTCCATTCTACTCCGAGTTTTATAATATATGTACTTATGTATGGATTTTTATTAGCAATACTAATCGCCAAAGCTTACCTTCTTGTACATCTGCCAGATGTCTGGGTATTCGATGGGCATAATAACGAAACGACGTGGGTTCTCCTTCAGCAATGGTTCAATTGTTGGATCAAATGGTGCTGCAGGCTTGCTGGCCAGCGTTGTCGCCTGCTCCGCTGCAGTGTCTTGTTGTTGCATTTTCGCCAAGTCCTCGTTAGGAATCGACATTTTGCGCTTGTTATTCACGTCTGTCAAAATTTTTCTCGGACTCTGCAAAATATGAAACCAAGCAAATAAATAAATGAAATGCAGATATCTTATTACACCGAACCGCATTACAATTTGCATCAGCAAAAACGTGGTGTGTTACAAAACCTCATTTCACTTACCTTCAGCGAAAATTTCTCCATGTTCTCAGCGATGTTTTCTTTACCAGCAAATGCCATTTTATTCTTTTTTATAAGTATTCAATATGGTAAACGGAAATAGAATAATTGTAAATCACAAAATCTTTTGTGTATTTCAGAAAAAGTTGCACAAACAGAACTAGTTCAACGTCAGAAAACCGATTGAAGAAGCAAACGACGATAACCTCCTCTTATAGGGAATTTCTATCCAGGTGCATTCGCGCGCAAGTTGATGGCAATATTCTGGCGGGAAATACATTTTTGTTGCGACTTTTCTTGTTTACGAATGTGTGAGGGAGAAAGGAATTGCAGATGCGAATTGTAGAAAATATGAGAAATCATGATAATGAAAAGAATGTCAGAAAATCTCCAAAAGCGAAACATAAATGAAACACACGGATGCCACATTGCAAAGAACGTAAATCTAGATTTACGTTCTTTGATTTAGATAAGCATTTAGAGCTAAATGTGCTAAATGTGCATTTACGGGTAAGCAAAAACAGCCTATGAGGTTAAGTTTGACTTTTTTTGCAACTTTAACAACAAATTACTTAAAAACTATAAGCCTCCGGACGGGGAGACCTTCAGATTTAGGATCAGGGGACCCCCCTACCCCCCCTAATAAACCATTTTTTGCAAAGCCGGGTCTATTATTGGAAAATTTTTCCCGAGAAACTCCTCAACTAAATAACAGCCAAATTATTATACGGTTCTTCTGAATACTTTATACTGAATGTTTTATGTAAGCATTTCACCAAAAACAATGGACTGTGAATACCCACCTCTTAACACACAGGTGTGAACTCTCCGCCATTGATGAGAAACAAAGAACGTAAATCTCTAGGGGTATTCATCCAAAGCGATAAACTACCGATAAACGCGATAAAATGATAAACCGGTTTTTCATACATGCTTATCATTTTACAAAGAACATAAATCTATACTTTATTTCTGACATAGACCGTATGACTATTATTACCTCTGGCCTATCACGCGTTTCGTTTTGATGTCGGCTTCTGGGACACCCTTTATATTATGGTGACTAAAACTAGTGTACACGTTTTGATTTTGTTTAAGCACACAACAGTTTTCGGAGCCATCTTGCTTTCTTCGAATTTCAGACAAAGCGATGTTTGGCGATTCGATGTACTGTAGATGTCAGTTTACAGAAAATATCGGTGCATCTTGGATGCATTGACTATTTATACAATGAGTGGAAAAATTTCGATGTATCGAACCAAAACACCGATATTTTTGTTTCTTCGATGTTTTTTCGACATCTCTAGTTTAAAACCATTTCCGAAATTCCTTGGAAGAATAATGTAAACATTTATTTGCTAAAATAAATATACGACGGAAGGGTAGAAAACTATTAAGTATGGCCCATATCAACAGCCCAACGCATCACATACGTCAGAAATATTGTCTGAATCGATTGGAATACCGAAAGGGCCGACGGTTAAGAGCAGTAAAGGTACTTGCATTTTGCAGCAAGAAATGTTCAACAATACATGATTATTTGTAATTTTTAAGGTATATACCGTGGCAAATGAATCAAAAAATCTTCTAGTATTTGGAGTTCCGAAAATTAACTTGAAGCAAGAAATAAAGCGTAAACTGCAACGATGTGGGGAGCTAGAATTCATCCAATGTGTAACAGAGGAGGTGGCGAAAAATGGTTTATAATACTATATTTTTTTTTCTACATATTTTAATGTTTATAATTTCAGTGGAATTGGAGGCCTTCACTGATGTATTTCATGTTAAATTTACAAAAGTACAGTCGGCGCGGCTTGCCAAAATTTACTTGGATGCACAGGAGTTTTATGGCGGCATACTTCATATTTCATATGCTCCAGAGTATGAAACAATAGATGAACTTCGACATAAAATCTTGCTAAGAAAAGTTGAAGCTAAGCATAGGCAGCTAGTAAATGAAAAAGTGGAATCAACAATAGCATCAATTTCAACGAGTCATCAGGAAAAAAGGAGAAAAGAGATTTAAAAGACTTAATTAAATATAGAAATAAGTTATTTAAAATTTGCATTTATTTGCTTTGTATCAGGAAAAGCATTGGTCTTTTATCATATATAAGAATTCGTAAAAATATGTTGCTTTGTTTCACTACTTAAAACAAAATTTAACCAACTAGATATTTCAATTAATTTCAATACCATAATTACAATTTTTGTTTTTTAAGTTCTATACCCCAGCAACCAATGACTACCATTCCGGTTATTTGGTTTTTCTTAAGTCATGGTATAGAGTAAGAAACGGTATTCGCTTTTGCCACAACTCAGTGCCGAAGTAAACCCAAAATCTGTAATGAATCATGGTATTAATGGAATTTTAATAGCATATGTATTGTAAATGCAACTTACAGTCCAAAGAGAGCGCCACCTAAGTGGGCTGCATGATCAAAGAATTTCCAGCCTAGGATGCAACCGGCCAAATCGAATCCCATAATAACTTTGATCGCCTTTTAAAGAAAATATGAGTTTTATTTGAAAAACTATTATAAGATGTTCTTATACATATAGTTAAAAACTTACAGCGCCTGCAGGGAATTGGATCATAGGTAGGAATAGAATGCTTAGCTGAGTATCTGGATATTTTGCACACACATACGCCAGCATCGCCATAATCGCGCCAGACTAAAATTTGAGTAATTTAATGATACCTAAATGTTGCTTGTAATGACTAATTTTATTTGAACGCAAATAGCTTACCGCGCCTATAGATAGACCAGGCTTCGCGGTGATCGTCTTATAAAGAATGCTAGCAAAACTTGCAATCACGCCTGCGCTCAAGTAGACTCCTAAAAATTGTTCTTTCCCCAAAGTCACGACAGCTGCGTTGGAGAAGCTGTGTAACACGTACATATTGGCGAAAAGATGAAACAATGAGTAATGACTAAAAGTCGACAGGAACATTGGCCAACAAACAGCGCCTGAAAATATACATGAACTTATACATATGTACATTTATTTAGTATATAAGTAATTTTTTGGTAATCGGAACTTACGCCCCGCAGGATTCGAGCAAAAATAAGTCATCATTGTATTGCGTAAGGCAGGTACACGCCACATTTTAAACACCAAAATGTTTAATGCGCAAAGTGGCACAAATACTCGCTCACCAGGCGTTAACTTATCCCAGAATTGTTGTATTTCCTGCTTTATATCTTGCCAAGTACTTTGTTCCTGATTAACAGTTTTTCGTCGTAGCCATGGAAATTTAGTTTGACGTGCTTTCTCTAACATCATGTTGCGCGCGTTTTCATACTCCAATACGGTGACACTCATAAAACAGCCAACACTGAACTACAAAAGTTTAGAAGTTATTCATATCGAAATTCACAAGTCAGTACTTGTTTTGAAATACCGCGCCTGTAAAAATTAACGCTTTCACCACATTACTTGGCGGAATAGCTCCACCAAAGGTGTAGTTCTCAAAAGGTGGAGATGTTTGCAGACTTCCACTCCGAACTGGACGCTGCTGTTGTGCACTGCTGCGCGTGGAACGTAGTAATATCGCACGCGGTCGCGCATACTTACTACTATGGCTGGGCAACAGTGGGTCACTGAAATTCGATTCCATTAGAATACAATTATAAACATACATACATATGCATATAAATGCAATAATGACGCTCACATTAATTGTCTAGTCCAGTTGCGACAGAATGCTCTTTGCAAGAGCATTATCGTTTATTTTGCGATTTGTATAAATAAATTTCCTAAATAAAACGCCACGATCTCGTCACGTCTCCATTCACCTTCAAACAGCTGCTTATTTCAATTTGTTTTGATCCGTCGTTTGCTTGATTGAAGTAAACAGCTGATAGACGATTTTAGCCGATAAATTTAATAACACCCATTAGGACACAACTATCACAATAGTAGTGAGAAAAAAATTAATTGTATTAAATACTTATATAAACACTTAACATTTTTGTAATTGAAAGTAAAGCATAGATGCAAATTGAAATAATTGTAACCTACATTCTTATCGAAGCAGCTCGAAAATTGTATGATCTCTTAAAGCCAAGTAGGAGAAATGTGTATAGTGCAAAAAACTTAAAAGATTTTAAAACTTATGTCGATTTATTGAGCAAAGTACAAATCAAAAGCATACAATCTGATATAGACATACAAATATCGGTACAATACCTACCCGAACACTCGTCATTGAGCAATGAGATATTGCGAAAATCGATTGAAACGAATCTTCACTAAATTTATAGTAAATTTGAATGAGCGAAGGACAGGACGCCGCGAAAGAAGTGTTTACGAAAAATTGGCGAAGGACTCGTGCGAAGTTATTTGATTAAAACACGTGTCTGCAAGTAAAATGGTTTTGGCAAAAGTGCCAATTACTCCGCAATGGAATTTAAACAACGGTAAATATTAGAATTGTGAATAATTTGCTTTGTGATTTCAAGTCTTCGTACTACTTTTATAAAAGGTTGTGTGTGTACGCCAGATGGTGGATTCCTTTATGTCGGTTCACGCAGCATCAATTATGTGGGCCCCTTGGAGCAAGTCGATTGTGAGGTTGGAGAAAAGAAGCCGCCTGTAATCAAAGTGTTTCAAACTCGTCAAAGCATACTTAGCATAGATGTGGACCCGGGGTGGCCAGCAAATGTTGCAGCAGGTGAAGAAGTTTCTGGAAATGAAAGTCAATCGACAAAACCCACTACAGCACTGGGTCAACAAAAATATTTTGCTGCTCTGGCACAAGATAATTCTGTACAGATTTGGGATTTTGATCGTGGATGTGCAGTGAGTGGACATAAAGCACATTTCAGCACCTCTTTATATATGGAGGGCAATGGACCATCACCTCAAGGCGACCATGTACTCTTAAGCTATATGCGAAATCGCAATGTGCTCTCATTAAATGCACAGGATCTGGTGGTGTATTGCGTAGCGTCTAATACATACTGCCGACAGAAAAATTTCGTACCGACACGAAATCAAATGCTGACTGTTTTACGTTGCTCGCCCTACAACGAACATATTTTCGCTGTAGGAACCAATCGTGGAGTAGTTTTAATTGGCGACTTACATCGTATGACTACGTTGTACACACTTCGGGGTCACGAGACTACCATAACTGCACTGTCATGGTGTCCATCTAAGGTGGAACCATTAAAACGGGGATCCGTTATTGAAATAGAGGATAACGAAACGGATAAGAAAAAGACTATAAAGAATGATAAAACTAAATTAAGGAGTGATCCAAATAAGAGTTTAAAATCACAAAAGGGATCGAGGAAGTCAATGATGACAGCTGGAAATGATGATATCTTCGACATTTACGACTACGAATATTTGGAAAATGAATTCGGCGCACCTACAAAAACAGAAAAGAAAGCAAAGGAATCGAATGATTTGCAGATAAGCGCGGATAAAGTCATGGAAATTGGTCCAAAAACGAATTTTGACTTTTCTGAGGCATGTGAAAGTCTCAAAGAAGATATAAATGCCTTGAAGAAGGAGCAAAATTATGACAGGGATGAATCCAAACAAATGCCGGATGTTACGCTCGCTGATTGTCAAAATTTACCACATGCTGACAATTTATCCTCCAGCTGTGGCGGGGGTAGTCGTGAGTCAACTGAAGGTAGCCTTGAAATAGGTGGCAGGTGTTCTTCAGATGATGATGTTTGCGTGGATGGTGGAGAGATAAAACCCAATCAACAAATACTACATCAGGCAGAGGTGCATGCAGAGCAAACAAATGAATTAGAAAAGAAAGATAATGATGTGAACATTGAGGTACAGGTTGAGAGCACTGTCAAAGAGCAGGTGGATGTAGTAAATTGTGAAAAATCGGAGAAAGTAGAACAGGACGAGAGGCATGACGTATGTTCGGAAAGCAATTCCGAACAACCCTCCGTTGATGGATGTGTTTCGCAGGATAATTCTCTTACTTCTCCAAATAAATGTAGGAGCGCTGAACTTTTGGTTTCCGCGAGTATTGATGGCCATTTTTGGATATGGAATGCAAAGACTGGGTCATGCTGCGACAATGTACGTCCAGCAAACATTGCCAAGTACGGTAAAAGTATGTATTTAAAAAAAAAAACGTTTTATATTTGTATTGAATTAATTATTTACTAAATATATCACACTCTAGATAACAGCATTCACGTAGATTGGCTCAGTTCAACACAATTTCTAACCACAAATAGAATTGGTGAACTATCATTTTGGTCACTGAGAAAAGATAATTCGTTAGATTCTTCAAAGCGCCAACATCAACGTTACAAGTTTAAAGAAGAGACGCAACAGCATTTTCAGCAGCGTAGCGTTATGTCGTTTAGTGTGTCTCATCGTTCGCGACTATTGTGGTGCTTATCTTCGCATCGTGAAATAAGCTGTGAAAACTTGGAAAAAGGAACATTGCTACTCAAATACTGCTGTGCTTCCACAAATGTGTGTGCGATTCGCGAATGTCCAGATGATATGAATAAGTAATTTCACATTTTATTTTAAATTTCATACGTGTGATTACAAATCTTTATTTTTGTAGAATTGCACTGGCCTTCTCCGATCGCCGTGTTGGTATTATTGATATTTCAAAGATGTCTGCCACTAATGTGTTCATCGAAAATTATATATCACGTGTGGATGCTTCCGTGCTTTCGCTTGTTTGGAGTACGGATAGTAAGAAGTTGGCCTTCGGCACATTGGAGGGAAGAGTAAGTGAAATTTGATTTGTGCTTTATAAAACTATGAAGCGCGTGTTGTTATTACATACAACCATAATAGTTACTCTGAAAATTGTAATCTATCTTTAAATTGCATTTCCCTATTTCCCACAATAGGTTGGCATAATTCATGTAGAAAATTCTAAGCCCACCATCACCTTCAAGCCATTTTGTGGTAAACCAATTTATTCAATTGATTGGCAGGACAGTCATATATTTGTAGTGTGCAACGATATTCTAGCAGTTTACGACGAAAACTTCGAAAATAAAGGTAAGTGCATTCACAATATTGATTGATTTTTTTAATTTAATTACATTATCATAAATAAAGCTAGTCTACGATGTTCTATGTCCAAACGGTAGGCATTCGTTTTGCGCATTCATTGTGCCAAATGAAAGTGCAGTCTGTTGTGAACGAGTCTGCAACTTGCGTAAATAGGCCAAATGTATTGTTTCACGATGAAAGTCCCATTTATTCCAAGTGACATTAATATGATTTGCCGGTGTTAGGTGGTTGACTACTACCATTTCCGTTTGTGTACCACTTTCCGCTAACTTGCCTTTACGCTTTTTACTTTCGGCCACAAAGTCAGTTTCCAAAAGATCATCAACCAAGCCAAAAAGCAAAATGAGATCAACGGAAGTGTAGACGGCCGTTCTCAGTGTGTGTATGAAATCTTCGAAATAACGCTCAGCATACTTGGCGAATTCAATATTAGCAAACCCGAAGCGAAATTTGGAGTCCTCACAAAGCTTCTTTTGCAGAGCTGCGGGCAGTAGTAAGCCGTTTGTTAGTGCGATTGTTAGCGCGCAATAATTTTGAAAATTGTTTGTCTGTAAGGCAAATTGTGAAAATAAAAAAATGAGATATAAAAAAAGCGCGCGATACATACAACGTTTTGCAGTGACATCATTGCAGGATTTGCCTTGTTGGTGCGTTCCATTAACTCATCGAATGTGGGTACAATTGCTTTTTTGATAACTTGCCGACGCATTTCGGTTATTTGCAATAGATTTAAAAAGTTTGCCTTAACTTCCTCCGATAAGCACTCGTCAAGTAAATCTTTTAGCTTATTCAATTCAGCCAAATGGCTAAGTGATAATTGTAAGGAAGTCCAAAGTTCCGTAAGGTATTTGAAATGTGGCTGTAAAAGCGTATTGATTACCTTTGATAATTGAACATTCTATATTCGTTTGTACTTACAAAGACCAACTCAGATTCGATTGCTGTGCGATATTTCAAAACATCATTGATCTTCTCCACTATGCAGTCCATTTTCTTTTGATCAAGACTTACAAGATATTCGGTTTTCTCGAAAGATTCGACTATTTTTTTCAGCAGTTTCTGGTAAGTACTGAATAAGGCTACGTATTTATTAATCTCGCGCACTTTTTCAATGGGCCACTTGCAATGCACTTTTTTTTCTTTTGTGTCCACTTCGATAAGCTCACCGACAGCGTCCATACCAGTTGCTATGTAATGAGCAATGTCTTCTAGAGCTGCTTCAAACGATCCTCTGGTGTTTGTTTTTGCCATTTGAATATCTGTTAGGACTGTGTAGAAGAGACGGAATTTTTTTAGTTTTGTTTGTAGTATTCCAAGTTAGCAAATAAAAAGTAAAAAAGTTCAATGATTTATGCAAGTGAACGCCTATATTTTTTCATTAGCATACAAGTGACTCTCTAGAACCGGATTAATGAGTATTATAGAAATTCATAGCGGCTGCTTTTCGGCTCTCAAAGCGTTGTATAATAGACATGTTGTTAAAAATGGAAAGAAGTTGAGGAATGGTCAAAAGTACAAGATTCTCTCGCTAAAAATACTGATGTTTGTATATTCCTTGATAAAAGAATGAATTGGGTTCAAAATGTTGAAAAAATGGGTGAAGTTGAACTGGCTTTTCACCCTCATGGAGTAGTGGTATGCTAGGCACTTTTAGAGAAGAAATCAAACCTTATCAAAGAAAAAAGCTCTAAAATGATTCTTAATATCCCCCCATAGGCACTATGGGAATGCAACTCGATGTCGTCACACTTCTATACTTAATAACCAACAACTACCGAGCAAAACGGATAACTGTGTGGCACCAAAGCTATACCAAGTAGAGGATCACGGATCGATGGAATTCCGAGATCTAAAGGGGCCATAA
Source organism: Rhagoletis cerasi (assembly GCA_029783565.1). Classification (NCBI taxonomy): domain Eukaryota; kingdom Metazoa; phylum Arthropoda; class Insecta; order Diptera; family Tephritidae; genus Rhagoletis; species Rhagoletis cerasi. The sequence continues at coordinate 10,172 of JAPVRG010000110.1, forward strand.
CATTCTACTAACTTCTAATTAAAACAATTAATCAAAAAAAAAAACTTTTTAAGACAAGCTTTTATTAGTTGTTAATAAAAAAATAACTTTAAAGTTAAATTATATCGACCTCCGCACCACCTAACGGATAAATCTTTCATGGAGTTATTTCTTTCCATTTACGTATATTACGTTCCAAATATGAACCAAATCGGATCATAAATACGGGGTTTCCAAATATCTCGACGCTTGCGCCACCTATCGGGTAACATTTTTTGTAGAGTTATTCCTTTTCATGTATGTAAGATACATTCCAAATATGAAGCACATAGGACTATAAATACGGGTTTTTGAAAAATGTCGACACCTGCGCCACCTAGCGGATTAGTTCATCTTTCATATTGCATTGTCATCGGGTTCTGAGCCAAGTTTGTAGTTTCAAGTCTCTAGCTCATCGGAAAGGTGGTTAAAAATTGATTGCAAAATTTTATTACACGCAGTTGAAACTTAATAAAAGCTTGTAAAAAAAGAGAGTTATGAGAGGTGTCTACTCGGAAAAATAAGGAATATAATGTCAATAGCCATTCGCTACTCACTCTTGTTAAAAGAACCGCTCGGTATTCAGCATAATGACTTATTTAGGAGCTGCTACGACGACAAATAACCTGAAACAAATTACTCTACGATTGCTGCGCACTCTGTAAAAAATAAACTTTTCTAAAGATTTTGGATCCATGTGGTATCACAATGGAACCTTCATCGTGCCTAGGTGTGCTGCCTTTTTAAGATCAGCGGCCTCGTACACCTAGCCTAATCTACGACATTTTATCTATGCGAATACTTGGCAGTACCGTCTATGAGTTTATTGCAATCAGTGAGGGTCTCAATGTTAACAGTCAAAAATCCAGTCTTGTATCAACTTGTTCGCACTCCAAAACCTGTCCTGATGTAGGCATTACACTCGACATATGACTGAATAGAAACTTCTACCTACCCTGCATACCAAAGTTCCCGAAATCTTTAAGAGTATCGGAAGTTTGTACCGATTTTTTTATGAATCTTTAAAGAACATCAAATGAAGCGGTTGATACGAACTCGTAAAGAAATGTCTGTACGATTTCTTAAAGAAAATTCTAAAAAAATCTGAAAAAATTCTTCAGTTTGCAGTTTTTTCTTCCGAAATTTCGTCAAAGAATCTAAGTATGCACAGTAGATTTCATCTTAGATGATTAGAAATACGGCAATGTATTGGACAGGAAATAATGCTTTCTTTACGATTTCCTTAAGATGTCTCTACTATTTAGAATACTCTGAAAGCATGGTTTGCAGGATAGATAGAACTCTTAGCAATATTGGCTATGTGAATCTTCTGAGAACAATTTGGTTGGACGTGGAGACAGATCTCAAATTAAATAGAACTAGTAATAACTCCCGAAAATTGGGTGAGACTTATGCTCATTTCTTTTTTTATTAAGAAATTAATATTCTGATACTACTATCAGGATTTATAGTTACTTAAGTTCTATGGGAGGTACTAAGTTTCCACATTCAGGTCTATTAATTTTTTATACGTACATATGTATATATTCTAGGTATTTCCTTGAATAAGTCAATGAATAGAAATCAGATTTCGTTTATTTGGCAACACTGTGGCAACGCAGTGAAATTTTGCAGGTTTCAAATCTAGATAATTTGAAAACTAAAATAGACTCGCCGAGCTCTTTAAAACGATATATGTATGGCATCATATGCTGCAGCTTCTGGTTCTGCCGCAAGAAGCTCTGCCAGTTACTATTTTTTTAATGGCTTTATTTTATTTTAAATGTATTTAAATTACAGTTCAACAGCAAATAATTTATCTATAAAATATTTTCTTTAACTCTTTGTTCGTCATACAAATGACTGGCCGGAAGTATGTTTTCACCAATTTTGAAACCATAAAAACTATCCTTAAAGAAATAGAAACAAAAAGCCAAAAATAAAAATTCGAAACAAAAAAATGGGAATAAATGAAACATCCTTCCATTCATATCTAAATCCTTACATTTTGCGGAGGTTTGTATTAAGCCTAATATTAATCTTTTTGTTAGCCTTCTTTAGGGTCGTATTTGTAATCGAACTCGTCTTCGTATTTATCTTCGAACTCGTCTTCGTATTCAACTTTGTCGCTGGCTTCGTATTCGTATTCAATTAGTCTTCGTATTTGTAACTGTATTCGTCCTCGCATTCGCATTCGTATTCGTCTTTTTTTCTCATCTTCGTCTTCGAATTTTTTCGTCTTCGTCTGCTTATTCGTCTTCGTATTTTCTTTAAAAGCATGTAATTTAAAAAAAAAATTGTACACGCAGCTAAAGAAAATACATGAAAAGGCCCGATCTCTTTTAAAATAAAAAAATTTCAATATTTCAAAAACGGTGACACTTTTACCTGGAAAACGTTTGCTTATCAGGGATCTCACCCCCCACCTACCTTAACCTTAAGTGTGTCATGGTACTTCTTGGACACCCTGTATATCTAGGTAGACGGATTCGTCTTTGTCTTCGTATTCTTTTTATTCGCCTTCGCATTTGCCTTCGTATTCCTCTTCCTCTTCGTCTTCGTCTTCGTCTTCGTATTCCTCTTCCTCTTCCTCTTCGTCTTCGTATTCCTCTTCGTGTTCGTATTCGTACTCATGTTCGTATTGGCCTTCGTATCAATTTTCGTTTATAAAAGCATAACTTAATAAATATAACTGCGTGAAAAACAACTATACACAATTTTCTACCAAAAAGCACTCATCAAAAAATGGTGTTCTTGGTTTCCAAATCGATCCAGTAGAACCGCAAAAGACGGACAAAATTTATGCAAGCTTAATAATATATAAATAATATAACACTTTGATTGTCCGCCGATATCTTCCTATACTCAAGCAGTTTGGTAGCCGAAAATATTAAAAATAACTTAGAAAGGCTGATCTGTCCATTGGTCATAGAATCGGTGAACTTTTATTTAACTGCGGCGGATTAGGACACATCTATTCACATATCTTGTAAGCGGTATTAGTCTCAGTTATCTGCAAATATCTGACAGGACACTTGGTAAAAAAAGGCATTCAACAATGGCGTCCTCAATCGAGCGCAGATATAAAGGGTGGTTAAATTTTAAGGGCCGATGTTGAATGTGAACTACACCTAAACGTCAAGTTTTTTTCTGCATTTCATTTTACATTTCTCAATCTCAGACTAACTCAATTTGAACATGGAAAGATACACAATCGAGCAATGTTGGCAAGACATGGCAATAGTGGATGATCAATTTTCGAAGAAAATCATCTTCAGTGATGAGGCACATTTTCACCTCAGTGGATTCGTCAATAAGCAGAATTGTC
>JAPVRG010000112.1:0-10346 GCA_029783565.1 Rhagoletis cerasi
AATAACTCATGCGCTTAATCTAACTTTTTTGCTGTTTTCGTCAGAGTATGTTTAAAGTTTTTTAAAGATATTGACTGTAACCCTGTAGTAATTGAAATCAGGTGATCTCAGCTGTGAGGCGTTTCTGGAAAACAGCTGATTCTTATATCACTTGTAAGTATGCACGATGCTTCATACTTACACTTAGTTATATTAGAGCTGAAGGGGCATAAAACCGCACCCACAAATTCTGAAGAAATTGTGAAAATCAGAGGATTTGTTTAAATTTATACACAAAATTTGTAACTTGGATTTATACAGTTTTTGTTATAGCGTGAACTATATTTTTATAAAGAAATAATTAAAAAAATTAAATAAAATAGTCAGAAAATATCAACATAAGGTGACCTTATCATTATGTCGGGCACAATATATGAATAAAAGTGAAACTTTGCTAGATTTTGTAAAGTTTAACTATGAATTACCGAAGTTTTTTTTACAAATTCATTTGCAGTACGCTAATGGTTTTTTAAGCCTAAAATTTTTTTGTAAGTATGGCAGCTCTTGTAATTCACACTTATATGGACATCTCTGTTTTACTTGTGGCTGGCAGAGCCATTGGGTATATCCGCCATTTTGTTAGTGTGTGCGCGAACATGGTCGTGGCAATGCAGCGTAAGTGGTGATAAATAGAATAAAATACATGTTCAAATTTATTAAAATACCAAGTATTCTGCGCATTTTATATAAATAGCGTATAATTTAAATAATTTGTAAATTCTTAAGTCGAAATGACTCGGAAAATACTGTAATTTCTTGTCGCGCTCTGTTACGATTTCATTTCGATTTTCTCTCGGGCGAGTTCGTGTGCGTGAGTGCATCTTTATAGATAATTCGTCGCGATTTTTCGTAGTTCGTTGCAATGCCCAAGAACCGATTATTATTTCTATGAAAATTTATTCTAATTCGTGAAAATAATTTGACTTAAATATGATATGCAGTGCATTTTACGCTATTTAATATGCGTGGATCGCACCCAAATGGGGTAATTAAGTGTATTAATGGCATAAATATCTTCTACAACTCGTTGATTTTTGCTCATACGATTCGGAAACATTCGTTGTATGTGTACAAGCGAGTGTATGCATAAAAATTAGTATCTTGATACTCGCTGTTCACTTATTTATGTCAAAATCGAAAGGGTAGATAGAGAAAGAGTAAAGTGATAAAAATAAACCAAGTGCGAATTTGGGAGAAATGCGTTAAAAGAATACGGCTATATGTATGAAATGTGTTTGGTATACTCGCTGCTTATTACTCATATACTGTCCCTTTTTACCATCGGGTTGAAATTGTTCAAAGACCGAATACATCCGAAGTTTGTAGCAATTTTTTCTACACTTGCTTTCCGATGAGAAGTGGTGCCAATGCATATGAATTTGTAGTTTTGGCGGATCGGCCTTTTTCTGTCCCTTATTGATGTCACGTTAATTTAAATTACATACGATGGGGCATATTCATAGACGAAATAAAGTCAACTCCTAAGCTTTTTTTGACGCACATTAAATTGAAAGTTGTGTCAAAAAGCTGCTACTGATGGGATAGAATTGATTTTGTATAAAAAATATTGGGTATATAAAGTTGCAAAACTTTAGTCAAGGACAGTAATTAAAAAATCCATTTTTTTAAGCAAAGTTTCATTTAGCTCTATTTTTTCCATTTGAGCATTGAGAATTTTTAAGACAGTAAATCGGAAAGTGATTTTGGCATATGCAGACAATAATTTTGGCGTCTTGTGCAATAAATAAGAGAAATTAAAAACAAACTACGTATAATAACTGAAAAAACGCTGATATGAATGTATTTTGTATCTTATCTATATATTATGATTTTTTAGCTTACGTAGCTCGCGCAAACCCCGTATTGCTGCAACTTATAATTCAACGTTCATGTTCCACATTTTGATCAAAATGAGTTGTCATAACTATTGTCAGGACGCCAACGCCACGAAGACAGTTATCAGCGTTTTTGACAACTAATACGTATTTCATTATTGTCTTGACAGCATTGTCCAATGTAAACGCGCCGTATATGAATTCGCGTTGGAGAAAAATACCTCGTAACGCTTTGTTTGGGACGAACTATCGATTGTAGGCAACATTTGAATCGCGCTATTCACCGACTCTCCTCAAATCGCACTCGACTCTTTAAATTTTAGTCTTTCTTCCTAGTTCTGTCGTTACTCGTTCGCGAATTCAGTTGAGTTTTTACTGCTGCGGAGCAAACGGACTGAATTTTAGTTTTATTGTTGCGAAAAGAATTTAAAAAATTGACAAAAATCCAAAAAAAATTTAAAAATGATAAAGACAAAAACCAAAATAATAAAAAAAAACTAACTTTAATTGAAAAAAGTTTGCCCGGCAAAGTACAATGTTTTTAACAAATATGTAAAGTGAGCAAAATGTCCAAAATTTTTTTGTAATAATATTCATTTTTTTCTATAATTTCGGTTTTTCCCAAAAGTTTTTGTGATTTTTTCTATACATAAAAATTTTATAAAACAAAAATTCTGCAAATAGAAATTTTCGATACGACGTGAAAACTAGCGACAAAAAATTTCAGTCATAGCTTGTCTGTTTTTCTTTCTTTTTCCAATACTGCTCGCACTCGTTGGCCGAGGTGGTCACCATGCAAGTGTATTGGTGCGAGCAACACACTGACAATTCGCGTTCCGTACACTGTGTTGTGAGTGAATCCGTCGGCTTGTGCAGTAGCAGGGCAGTAGCGAGTTATCATATAGTCGAGTCTTGTAGAGCAAAAAGTCCGTCAGTGGAAAAGCAACGAGTAGCTAAGAAAGAAAGAAACGAGTGCGGTTTGGTAAATCAACGAGTTATCGCCGCCAATATGTTTGTCCTCTTCTCGCATTAAAATGGAAATAACATGGGCTGATCGAACGAATGAAGAAGCGTTCATATGTATACGCTTCAACTAGCGACAAATTAATGTTGGCTTATTTGATAGAATGAACGAATAAGTGGCACGAAAGTGTGAACGGGCGGTCGACAGTCGTCTGAAAAGTAAGGTGAACAAGTCAAAGAGAAAATCTTTGATGTTTGTCATTTAGCTGTGATCATTTTGGCTTGATAATTTCTAGCAAAATTTTTGGACGAAGATCACTGCCATATATTTACAAAATATCTTAATAAAATCGCGAAATTATTACACTAAAGGTAGAAAAAATTAGTGTAAGTTGAAGCAAAAACAATCAAAGGAGTCAACTCGCAATGTTATCTTACTCCATCAAATTTCAAACAAACAAATAGGCCAATTTCGAAATTTATACAAATCATACCGAATGTGAAAATAATTACGAAATCAAAATGATTCTAAATGAATATATAAAAATACTAAAATATTTCTTCTACTTCATTTACAGTTGATGTGCAATTAAATATCGTTGGGAAATTTATTAATGCAAAAAAGGCGCAAAAACATGTACTCCAAGAAAACAATGTTTGATTCGAAAGATGTTGATGGTTATAATCGTCGGCGTTTAAAATGGTGATTGAACGATAGCTGCAAAAGCAGGAAAGTGTCAAGTGCCAATAAACAAACGAAGGAGAACATATGTGAACTGGGAATTTGTTGGCTTACAAATTTACATCAATAACTTATAAAAAAAAAAAGAAAAACAATTCACCTTAAGCGAGAACTATAGGAAGTATACTAAAAGAAAAGGAATAAAAAGCCGAAAGTTATCGGCCTACCTTTGAGACTTCCAACACAAAATGCACTCAACCGTAATCGGCAAAAACGCTTTAATTCAGTTGGAAAATTTTGTAATTGCGTGGAAGCGATTTCAAAGAGTGCAAACATATCTATTAAAACTTAAGAAAACAAGCCGAATCAAACAAGGTAGCCAGAATTGGAAAGTTTTGAAGCTTTCTTCTAATGTCACGCCTAGTGCAGCGCAACTAACTGCAGCTGTGACAAGTGGTCGTGTTTTGAAAAAAAGTAAACAATTCGGAGCAAATTCATACGTACTCCCACTAAATGCTGCGGCGTTTGCAAACATTGTGAAATCTCATCTATTTTCATCATTAACCTATTACAAATAAACTTGATTTTTCATTGCAAAATTTATAACCATTGTAACAGCAAATAAGTTAACCCATCTAAATACCAAGTGAAAAAGTGCGTATAATCATACGCGTATAAGGCTATTTAATACCAAAACAAGAAGCAAAACAACGACGTCTGAATGATGGCAGATCATATGGACGAACCTCCGCAAAAGCGGACTAAAATGGATCCGAGTAAGATAATCGACAACTGTATATACGATTTTTTTCCCAATTAAATTTGTTATTTTTTCTTTTTTCTTCTAGCCGACTACGTTTCCGTTTTAGAAGATGATCTGCCAGATGAACTGGTTACTGGTAACAGCAACTGGCCAGATCCTCTTAGCAGTGGTGGAGGACCTGGCGGTCCAGGATCTGGCCTTGGAGTCAGTGTGGTTGGCGGTCCTAATAAACCACCTGCACAAGGCCCTGGGCCAGGTGGACCACAAATGAATGGTGGTGGCGAAGATTCCACGGGTGTGGGAGGCAATCAAGTCGGCGGTAATCCTTTACGACAGATGCAACATCATCAACATCTGCAACAATTATTGCAGCAACAAGTAATAATGCTTATCAGATCTCAAATCAGCACAAATGATTATTATATTATCTCATTGCAGGGTAATAAGAACATGGGTATGATAGGTAATCCCATGGGCGGAGCTGGAATGAACCAATTGGGAAGTAAATCACCTAACTTGCAATCACCAAACGCAGCTGGCATGCAAGTAGTTGGTGGTCAAATGGGCATGGTCAATTCGATGGCGATGTCTATTTCTAATAATGGTACTCAAGGAATGAATACGATGCCCGGTAAGGGATTAGTCTTTCATATTTCATATATTTCTATATCAGTTTAAATCCATTTGTTGATTTAGTAAGCATATATTATCTATAGAGAAATATTTCAACTCTATCACTGAGGTTGTTCATAAATTTAAAAACGGTGTGTTTCGGTTTTATATAAGGTTAAACAATTGGCCAGATCTAGGAAAGTAAAAAAAAAATGCATTTACAAACTTTTCATTTAAAACTTAAATCAAAAGCAGCTTGTATGTAAACATTTTAAAAAATATTTGAAACTGTAAGATAATGCAAATATGTAAGTATGTGTTTGTATGGAATAGTAGCTTAAGTCGGGAGGCTGGCTTCAGTATAATGTACCATTCGCAGCGTACTATTGCAGAGGATGCACTGATGCCAAGCCATTGAAGGACTCCTGGCAAATAAACGCGAAATAAATAGTTCTAATGCTAGCTAGACTACATTCTTATTAAGTCTCGCCACAATCATCCTTAAGATTTAAAAATTAAATGGAATGGTGTATTATGGTAAAGCCAGCCTCCCAACTTAAGCTACTATTCCATACGAACACAGAAGTGTACCATTGATGGATAAACTCTACGTTCATGGGTTAATTAAGAAAATAGTTTAAGAGTATTTTTACTTTGGTTATATTTTAATATACTTCAAAAAAGAAATAACATAATTTGTTTCTCTTCAGGCATGAATACAATTGCTCAAGGCAATATCGGAGGAATGGTGATCACCAACAGTAACTTGGGTGGTCTTGGTGGCAATGCTGGAATGGTGAACACATTAAAACAACAAATAGGCGCTGGTGGTGGAGGTATGATGGGTGCGGGGCCAGGCGGTGTGGGACCCGTTGGTAATATGGGTCCTGTCGGTGGTCCTAATCAAGGAATGCATTTAGGTGGCGGGCCTGGTCATCCACAGGGTCTACAAAATGGACCAATGATGAGCAGAATGGTAGGACAACATATGTTACGTGGTCCCAATCCACATTTAATGGCAGCTAATGGACCTGGTGTTGGTCCGGGCGGTGGTCCACGAATGCAGAATCCAAACATACAAATGGGTAAGTTTTCTTTTTTATATAATATAAATCATCTAAATTTTAAACATATGTAGTACATTCAGCGCACAGTGATTCGACCCTTTTGTATTGAGACCTTTCGAATTTGTTTTATGACTAAGTTAACTCGAGGAAGATTTATTGTGGATAGATGCCTTTTTGAAATTGCATTAGTTCTATATATAAATTTCCAAGAATAAAAAAAGGGTGAAAAATATATTCTGAAGCTTTAGGAAATATTTAAGTTTATTTCATACAATACATTATCTGCATAAATTGATATTACAAAAGGAATGTATAACGATATGTAATAAAAACAGCTAATAGTTTTTCGAGATTCTTGCATAGTTGTCATATTAATATCTGCGATATTTAGAAATCCTGGTTCAAATCAATTTCATGTTGATTAAATTATTAATTATTAAATTACGCTTTGAAAAAGTGTGGCACGATTTTAAATAGTGTCGTTGTCCTGAGTGTTCCTTAATTTTTTTTATAATTTTGCTTCTAATGACTAAATGAGTTAAAATGTTTCTTAGAAAAAATTATTTTGATTATGTTATGTAACATTTGTTTAATAGATAGAATATATAGGGTTCTCAAAATTAATCGAGTATACGGTCAATCAACTAGTCGATTAGTGGTCGTTCACACGATTTTTAGATCGGTTAATAATATTCAACTAGTCCAACTTGGACACTTGAAAATCCGTGCGTGTTTCACAAGCTATCTAATGTGGAATAAGTGAATTGCAACTTTTTATATTTGGGCTAAAGTCTGCTCCACTTGTATTTCGCGCTGCTTTTTAGGTATCTGTAGACCAATATATCAGAATGACGGCTCTAGTGGCGACCTTTTGTTTTTTTTATTTCAATTGAATAAATTTCTTAATAATATTTTTTTATTTTTTTTAATTTTATTTTTTTAAGTTACAATATTCTTACAGGCTGCACATATTAGAAAATATTACTAGAATTACATAAAAAAAGATTTAATTCGATTATGTAAAATTAAAAAGTCTCTAATATTATTACATTAAAATAAAAGCAAAGGTTAAAGAACACGATATTTACTTATTCATGATTTTACGTGGTAATTAAAACAAAATTTAGTAGCTGAGAGGTCAAGTTCTAAAGAAGCAAAGAGCTTATTCAATTCAGTGAGAGTTCTACTGACCGGGGCATTAATGCTATATACAGTTTTGCTAGTGACAATAGTCTCAGTCTATCTACAGAGAAGTGTAGAGAGCGTTATGCAAACTGGATAAACGATTTCTGCACAGATTCTAATCGTTCGTTTTTTTTTTCCCCAAGGAGGGCCGTACGGAACTCAGCTAGCTCCGTTATGCCACAAACAATCCCAGATACTGTGATGAATTGTAATAAGCTAAGAATTTATTTTCAAAACATCTCCGGCCTTAGAACCAAATCACGCTTTGGTTATTAACGGACATTGTCATTTGTTTTTTAAATAAAGAAAAATTATGTGTGATAATCGAAAACCGATCGATAAATATTGGATAGCGATGGACTGTTGTTTGTAACAACTTTTTATAATTTTTTTTGTTGATGGTTGTGGTCGTTTTAAACACTTTGCTGACCATATTTTGTGTTTTTTTTTATATCTGAGCGCACTTGTGCCTAAAGGAATCGAGGTAGATACAGATATATACATATATGTATACCAACATGCTCAGAATGAAAAGAGAAATCGATAAAGCCAATCTCTGTCTGTCCGTCCGTCCGTGTACGCGATAGCTCGAACCAATTGAGATATTTCAACTTTAGTAAGTAGATTGCCCTTTATGCAAGGTAAGTTGGTATTGAAAATGGGCGAAATCGGACAGTAACCGCGCCCACCTCCTATATAACAGTATTTTGGAAAAATTCAAAACTTCGATATTTTCGTAAATACTGGATGCTAATTGTTGAAAATTAGTATGTGAAGTAAAGTTTCGACACAAAAAAAAAAGAATTATGACATTTTTTTAAAATGGGCGTGACCCCACCCACTTATGTATATTCAAATGCTGTATCTCAGTAGCCCCTTCCCCAAAACCCACCTAACTCAGTACGAACATTGCTTAGAGGCTTACTAAGAAATATGTGGAGCATTTTCGAAATCACACAATAGCCACGCCCACCTCCCATATAACGGTATTTTGGAAAAATTGAAAAACTCGGATATTTCCGAAAATACTAAATGCAAATTGTTGAAAATTAGTATGTAAAGTAAAGTTTCGGCATAAAGTAAGAGAATTAAGAAATTTTTTGAAAATGGGCGTGGCTCCGACCACTTATCGAATGCTGTATCCCAGTAGCCCCTTCATCAATCCCCACCAAACTTGGTACGAACATTGCTAGAGTCTATCTAAGAAATCTTTCAAGCATTTTTGAAATCGCGCAAAAATCACTCCCACCTCCCATATAACGGTATTTTACATAAATACCAAACCTGTAATCAGTAACTGCTGGAACTAATTCACTCAAAATTGGTTTTGTATTAATCACTTATCAAGATTATTATAGATCATTGGAAAATGGGTGTCTCACCGCCCAGTTATCACTACATTTGCGTATCCCGGTTACTGACTTATAAATTTCTACCAAACATGGTTCAGTTATTTCATTAAGTCTAACTGAGAATATTATCGAAAATCAAATGTGTGTCCATTCAATTTTGGCTCTTTGGTTCTGACTGAGGATGATACGCTAGAGGGTATTGGTAAACTGAAAATGTCCTCACAGACAGATGTTGATAGATTTTCTGTTACCCTGCTCAAAAATTGTCCGTCGTTAGCCAAGCCACTGGCAGTGACTTTCAACAAGTCTTTCTGCGGGCATGGAAGTTAACTTCAATCACCCCAATGATCAAAAGTGGCAATAAATGTGATATTAGAAATTATAGGCCTATATCAAAGATATCCACTGTCACTTAAGCTACTAGAATGCATTATAAAAGACAAACTTTTTTCAACCTCATATTTAATTTCCATCAATCAGCATGGTTTTGTAACTGGAAGATCCACATTAAAAAATCTCGTGGTATTCTCTGATGATTGTTTTTCTGCATTTCAAATGGGATTTCAGGTTGATACAATCTATACCGATTTTTCTAAAGCTTTTGACAGAATCTCACATAAAATTGTTTTAATTGAACCTTTCAATATGGGCTTTCACTCTGTGTTCCTGCAGTGGATTAAATCTTACTTGTATGGTAAACAAAGTTATGTCGTTATTGATGATATTTCTTCAAATGCATTTGTGCCAACCTCTGGTATCCCGCAGGGAAGCATACTTGGTCCGTTGTTCTTTATTCCATTTGTGAATGACATAGGATCTTGCTTTTCATCGGCTAGATTTGTAATGTATGCTGATGACTTAAAAATCTACTAAGTTATAAGAAATGCAAGAGATTCAAGTATTCTGCAGGTTGAGCTTCATAAGTTGTGTCTTTGGTGCATAAAAAATCAATTACCCCTTAACATTAAGAAATGCCACCAAATGACTTTTTCCAAGCTACATATTCCTATCCGCACCTCGTATCGTATTTCGTCTACATGTTTAGACTTTGTAAATCAGATCAAAGACCTGGGGTTATATTTTGATGCAAAATTTAGTTTTGTCACACATGTCAATTATGATATCTCAAAATTTTTTCGATACTCGCGTTTCGACGACGCAATAGCTCTTCGTTCTCAGATCCGTACACTTTGAAGTTATTATATTCGTCCTTTGTCCTTTCGATATTAGAGTATGCTGTTTTCATATGGAGACCGTATTACCAAATTCATATGATCCGATTAGAATCTGTGCAGAAAGCGTTTACCCGGTAGATGTAGATAAACGACTATTGAGCGATTATCGATCGTCGATGATAGTATGAATGTCGATTAGTCGTTCAATTAGCGACTGTGAAGAGTTTTTAATCGCTCATCCTTCTACTCAGAAACAACTGTTAGGTAAAGTTAATTTCAACGTGCCTTGTAGAATTTTGCGACATTTAGATCCGTTTTATGTTTTCACTAGCAAAACTGTATATAGCATTAATGCTCCGGTTAATAGAACTCTAGCTGAACTGAATAAGCTCTCTGCTTGTTTAGACATTGACCTCTCAACTACTAAATTTTGTTTTAATTCCCCATGGAATCATTGCATAGATTTAGGCAGGCTCATCCTAAACTATTTTTTTTTGTTTTTATTATTGTGGCGTAGTTATATTTATTATATAACTCATGTATAGAAAGTAATCATAGCAATCACCCTGTTCAAGTTTAAATAGCGGCGAATCAGCTGCACTTGATAGGAGTAGATTGTATAAGGAAATGGATTAGCAACAACAGCTTTCGGGGTGTACATAGCTTAGTGGTT
>JAPVRG010000113.1:0-10881 GCA_029783565.1 Rhagoletis cerasi
TCTTCAGCTTTTGAATTTGGAGGTACAATTGTCATAAATACAACATTTGAGGTACATTTCGAAAGTAGCCAAATTAGGTCTCAAGCATAATTTTTTAACCGTGGACGATATTATTGAATTTTGCAATTAGTGTGCTTAAACCAAACAACTTCACCAATTGCCTCCTTTGCGAAGTTATTCGAAAATGCTGCTACATCTTTACGTGATTTTGTATACATATATCAGAGAGATTTGATCCCAGGTGACGGTAGCCCTTGGAATTTCACTGTCAATATGTGTTAGGATTTACCAAATAAACAAAGATTCTGAAATAATAATTTTCATTGCTTTACCGATTTTTTTTTTTCTGTAATTTCGTAAAAAAATCCATCTATGGTCGGTTTAATTTGAAAAATTCCGGAAAAAAATCGAAAATATAAATACATAATGATTTCTTTACAAATTCTTTAAGGTTTTTCTACTTGTCAGGATACTCTGAAAGCATGGTTTGCGGGGTATATAACTTTTTAGGTACATTTATGTGTTTTTGGGTAAATTTTTCTCTTCCAATTGGGTGTTCTTTCGAAATTTCTTTTCCATCCCTCATCTGAACAGTGAATGCAACCCTGCTGTGAACGAAATTTGTTTTTTTGTCGGCCATTGATTGACTTCGGTGATAATTAATTTTTTGATGAGCCGTTTGTTTCCTTTTTGTTGCAAAGCGAGGTTATTTGCGATTTGCTTCATGGTGGTTCACATTGACAAGTAATAGAATAAATCGTATTAAGTAAATATATTATAATACAAAGTGTTTCAACAAAAGACGATCAATTGTAAATTTTAATGGAAGCTAAGTGAATACAGACCCACATTAGTTGAGGAATCAAGTGAGGTTACCCACAAGTTGGCAGTATACATCTTGAAGGACTGACTTCCTATTACAAACTTTACAAACCAAAGCTACGTGACATCGATTCGTTGGAAAACATCTCAGCGGAATCCAGCGCAATGGATCCCAATTACGCCACATCTTAGCGAATTCTCTGCCTGGTGGAGAAAACACACAAGGCCAAGAAACGCTTCATAACATCTCCAGCTACAGTACTTTGTGTGCGTTAACTCCAGCATAGAGACAAAATTTCAGCCCACTTCCCCCTATATTTCCACATATGTATACGCTTTCTCCGTTTTTCTTTTCAACCTAAGCAACTGGACAAACATGTGTCCAACTTATGTACAACCAAAGTTATTTTATGATCACGTATTACCTCGGCTAATCAGACAGAACGGCCAACAACTACAATTATTATTACACTAGATTTATCCCAAGACGCATTACCAACACATCCTGTAAGTCTTCTACATCAATAACATCATTTTTTGGATAGAAAAATCAATTAAAATACAAATCAGACGAGTGTGTGTATGATTTCGGCGACAAAGTCCAACGAACGATTTTTATGAGGAGCAACCAGCAGTTCATTTGAATTACAACATTTATTATATTTTTCTTGCCAGGTGAGTAAGTGGAGAGCATTGGATATTTACTTGTTGCTGTTTTGGGTGCATTCAGGAATCACATTGCTGTGCTATTGGCTATTGATTGATTGTTAATAGCAAAACAACAACAATGACCTTGCCCAAGTGGTCGCACCATCAATTTACGAAACTAAAACGTGTTTAGCAACAGCTGGTTGCATAAACAAAATCTGAAACGCTGCGAATAGCGGACATTTTAGTTAAGGTGTTTAACATAAAACCACGTAGAGAGAGCATAGATTTTATGGTTCTGCTTCTGCAATTCAGTTTGTACTTATTATAATAATTTACATACATATGTATATACTTGCCACTTATGTAACATTGGCACATTATTTGATAAACAACGCCATTGTATTTACGCTGAATCGTCAAGAAACTTTTATTGCATTTATTTATGTTCAATATTGGAAAAGTACAAACAAATACATACCATGAAAATGCTAGAGCGTGGCCGATAAGCGTTCTTACAGACGGCACAACATGCTCGACTATTGCAGTCATACATATGTACGCACAATTATACATTTATTGTTTATTGCTTGCTTATTAAACTCGCACATTATTCGTAAAGGCGATGTCGTTTTGTGTTTTTATACTCAGATAAGCAAGCGCATTGCATTATCAGAGCAGCCCCTTTTGCGGCAGACTTTTCAGCCCATTTTCTTAACTTTTGCTTTGACTTTTTCTTAATTTTATTTTCCCGTCTTCTTGTTTTGCCTTACAGATATTCTATTTTTGACGGAACTAATTTTAATTGGCCAGCAAACGATATCAATTAAAGTTCTCTTTGTGTGCGACAGCAAACAGACATAAAACTTTTCGAAGACCTTTTCTGCAACAAAACTCCAAAAATGCAACGCTGGTTTTTCGCCGATGAGGCGGAGGATTGCGATGCCATGGCGGCACCATCCTCATCAACAACCTCTATGGTAGTGTTCACACCTGACGTACCGATTCGTGTCAATTGGAAATTCTATGTGATGATGAATCGTGACATTTTGCCCAACGAGCGTCTGGCCATTGTGGGAAACACTGAAAGTCTGGGCAATTGGCAGTTTAGCGAGTGTAAAATCATGATGAAAGAAGATGGTGAGTGGGCGCCGTACCCGCACCGGTGGGCGGGACTTTAACACGTTATTCTGCCTTTTTAGACACCAACGCTTGGTATATCTATGTGAGCATTCCGCGCGATACGCGCACTGAATATCGCTATTTAGTGGTAGCAATCGATCCGACAGCTGAAAAAACTATTGTGCGCCATTGGGAGACACATCTGAAGCCACGTCACATTGTGCCCGGAGTGTGCCGCAAGACACGAGAGTGTGATGAAGTTTATGGTTCGGTGAACGGCGTTGAAAAAGTAGATCGTGGCTGGGTCACATCGGAGACAATTGTACAATTAAAATTTTTCAATGCTCCGTTTACTTGGAAGCAACGTATGAAGCGGCGTTTGATTTATGTTAAAGTGACGCCAATGAACTTGACGATACCCAATGGTGGAGGTGCCGGTGGTGGTGGTGGCAGCACTTGCGACTACCATACAATGTCGCCGTTGGAAGATTCACTCTCAAACGATACGCACGATACTCGCGAAAATGGCGCTGACCTTAGCACTGCATTTGCTTTCAACGAAGTAGCTGTATTACACAGAGATGAATCGCAAATCAAATTGCAGCCACAGTTCGGTTCCGCCTGTGGTCCCGATGATATGGTGATTTTCCACTTGACGATCGGTGACTTTGACAGCACTGCCTACCTCATCGATTTGTATGCGTACAGCTCAAAAGCAGCGATGGATGAACCGCCCTACCACCTGGGCTATCATTATGTTTTACCTAATTTGCTTAAACGTTCGGATGGCAATCTGGAGGTGCCAATCACTTGTGCCACACGTCATCGGCCAATGGGTATGATGCAGATTGGCTATTTGCTTATAAAACCAACGAAATGTCTTAAGTTGGACATGGCGCTTACATATACACGTTATTGGAATCCTAAGTGGACTGGTTTGGATGTGGGACACCGCGGCTCAGGCACAAGCTTCAAAACAAAAGATTCTGTGATACGCGAAAACACAATCACTTCTTTGAAAAATGCTGTCGAGCATGGCGCAGATATGGTGGAGTTCGACGTGCAGCTAAGCAAGGATTTGGTACCGGTGGTTTATCACGATTTCATGATCTATGTGTCACTGAAAGCGAAAGGCAGCTGCAAACCAAACGATTTTCTAGAGTTGCCAATGCGTGAGCTAACTGTGGATCAGCTGAACAATTTGAAGGTAAATACTTGCACCAGTTACAAATAATTTCCTTTATTTTCAGCATTTCCCTTTGGTGTTTGCTTCCCGTTTCAGGTCTATCACACTGCTGAAGGTCGTACGCGAGAGGAGCGTTCCTTTCATAACGACGACCTCGTGGAGCACCAACCATTTCCATGTTTGGCGGATGTCATGGATGCTATTGATTCACATGTGGGCTTTAACATAGAAGTGAAGTGGTCACAGCGCCTCAAAAATGGTTCAATGGAGGAAGAATTCGAGCATACAATCGATCGTAATCTGTATGTGGACTGCATATTGAATGTGGTATTCCGCAAAGCTGGTCATCGACGCATTGTTTTTTCATGTTTCGATCCGGATATTTGTACAATGCTGCGTTTCAAGCAAAATCGATTTCCAGTTATGTTTCTGACCATTGGGGAAAGCACTAAGTATCAAAAATATTTGGATCCTCGGGGTAACAGTATCGAAATGGCTGTATACAATTCGCGTGCCATGGAATTGCTGGGCATAGTAGCACATACCGAAGATTTGCTACGCGATCCCACCCAGGTAATGCTACTGCGAATAAAAAATACTTGATTTTTAAGTAGTTAATATACAATCTTCCAATAGGTAAATTTAGCAAAAAGCAGCGGTCTGATAGTATTCTGTTGGGGTGACGACAATAACAGTAAGGATACAATCAAATTTCTTAAAGACTTGGGCTTGCACGCCATCATTTACGACAAGATGGATGTGTTGACCAGCAAGGAAGTGAAGGTAAATGCTGCATAGTGAGGAATAATTTCAAATTTGTAAACTAAAACACATTTACTTCTATAGCAAAGCGTATTCCTGCTTCAAGCCAGGGAGAGCCAGAATGAAATACTCAAGCTGCAAGCGCTGGAGAGGGGCAAATTGTGGCATGATAATATACCGGTAAAACAGCAAAGGCAGCAGTAATTTATAAGAGGTACCATGCCACATTTGCGATTGCATGGAAATTTAAGTAGCGTACGAAACCTTTGCACAACTCTGCATAAAAAAAAAATGAAAAAAAAAAAATTTATATTTACATACATATTGCCGCCACATATGAACCTTCAATCATCTAACTAAATATTTTTTTTTTTATAGAAAACTCCCTCTAGCTTTATCAAGTAATGCGTAATTTTAATAATATGTTTTTATAAATTATTGTAGTAAATCAAAAAAAAATTATTAAATACTTTTTTATTAATTGAATTAGGTCCCAAAAAAAAAAAATTAAATGAAATTTAATAAGACCAATTGCATACTATATACATACAAGAAAAGTTTGGTTTGTTAATTCATTACGCTAATTTTAAGCTTAAATTAACAATTCTGCTTAGATGAGTAGTTGTGGCTCCAGCCGGCTGGCTGTGCATTTGCTTCTGCAACCATTCATTGTAAGCGTTGTGTATGCAATGCATTTCCCCGCTGTACGGTTATAATGTTCAATAATTCAATAGAAAAAATATGTATTTGTACTAAAAAAATATTGAATTGGATAATTTATAAACACAAAAGTTGCTAAAAATATTTATTAAGAAAAGCATAAATTGCTTGTTCAGAAATTTCAATAACAACTAAAGCGACATACATATGTAGTATAGAAAATATATCTAATACTTGGAAATAATATAAAATTTATTTTCACAACTTGAGGAAGAGTATAGGCGAAGCTTTCGAATTTTATTATAATTTCACGTTCCCGATACTGAAAAATTATGTTTATAGAGAATATATTTTCAACAGAAACTCTAAGCAATTTTCGTGGACACTTCCGGCGCGAAAAGATAATACTGAGACTTTACATTGTTAATTTGACGCTTCGATTTACTATTAAAAGCAAAAGCTGAGTGAGATTCTCGCCTTTAAGCGCGTGGGTCTTGTGGTGAACGAGGACAAATCGAAGTATCTTCGGTCATCAGACAAATAGTCAGAGCATAAGCGTTTCGTCATCCACGTCACAGTTGACGGTTATAAGTTTGAAAAAGTAGACGACTTCGTTTACTAAAGAGCCAGCATTAACACCAATAATAATGTCAGCCTCGAAATCAAATGGAGAATCACTCTTCCCAACAAGCGCTAGTTTGAGAAGTAAAGTCCTCTCGTCGTACAAAAATTACATTCTATAAGTCAGTCAAAATGCCCGTGAACGGAGGCGTGGACAAAGAGAACATCTGATGAGGTGGCTCTAGGAGTTTCCGAGAGAAAGATTCTGCGGAAGAATTATGAGGCTTTGCGCGTTAGCGATGGAACGATGAGCGGTATGAGCTTTACAATGGTATAGACATAGTGTGGTGAATTAAAACACAGCGGCTACGCTGCTTGGTCAGGTGGTACGAATATACAGAAAATATATAAATTATATTTGTTGTGATAGCTATATGATGTAGACTGTCAGCAGCTTCTTGTATAGCCGCTAGTTCGGCCCGAAAGACACTGCAATGCTTTTAGGAGTAGGAAAAACGACACCAGCCCTAGTTGTTCAGCGTTTGCTTCTTCGCCCACCTTATTATCAAGCTTGTATCCATTAGTGCAGCACCGAATCGATTGTTCATGTCCTTCCTTCCATTCCTTCTGACCATGATTCTCCACTTGGTATCTCTGCATGATACCTTTTACTGAATGTGAGCGTTGTTACACGGTAGTCGGTTTTCTTCGGAAGGGTTTGGTTATTGAGAAGGGTAGAATGATCACCTCTGTTCTTTCCAACTTTGTAGTTTTTGCAGTCTTAGGGCAGCATCTGTGTCGCCTTGTGTGTCAATTAAATCTATTGGTAAGAGGTTCAGGATGACATTTACAGTCTCTTTGTATCTTCTTCTGTATGAGAACAGCCGTATTTTTTCGAAAATTGGCCATCAAACGACTGCGCCATAAAGAAGTATAGGTCTGACTATAGCCAATGTACCAGATTTGAGGCATACCGCACTTTTGACTAATAGCCTGTCTGCTGCTGTATCAGGCTATATCGAGGAGCACTTTATTGATTTATACATTTTTATCGGTGCGATGCCATCGGGATCCGATAATTTGTATGGTTCAAAAGTCGTTAGTGCCCATATGATAAGCTCCGTGATAGGAGGTTGGCCGCAAGTTCAAAGCCGTTTGCCCAGTATGCTGGTGGTGGTGTGTACACAGGAGGAGGTCGAGGGTCTCCTCCTCCGTCTCAGTCCACGAACCGTCAGCCCTCATCAAGCAGCTCGACGTTCCGCGGTCTGAGCCGGATAAGATCCTTCTGAGTCTTGTACATTCCGAAACATATTCTACCCCGCTGCAGAAATCCCTCAAGTTGTTTCTCTTTAATCTTCTTAGGATCTTCTTATATTTCTTTAGGAGTTGTTTGTATAACGACCAATGCTCTTCACCACCGTAGGCAGTGGCTTGGTTTAAAACTTTCCTGCACTCTTTTCGTGCAGTATCACCAGTATTTTTTTCGCCCTGCGAATTATTTTAGGACAAGCTATGCCTTAAATTTTCGTATACGACGCCACTGCCTCCAAGTCAAAAACTCAAAGTGTTTGGCGCGACATCTATGCTTGCGGATTATCACACACAGAGGTCGCTAACGAGGCAATGGCGATGACGATGGCGTTTAAAGTAAACATCGCTGCAATGATATTGTTTATATCCGTCAACACGACAGCGATGGCTGCTGCGCGCTGGGCGAGTACATGTGTATTTAGCGAACGGAGAAGAAGAAGACAAACTGCCAGAAAGGTGTTGTTTTAGCAGCAAGTTTAACGGTTTCGACAGTTAGTAAAAGATTTTCGGACTAGTGAAACGTGTAAACGGAAAGCAATACGGTCAGCGGAAAACGCTCAATAAAAAAAAAATAAAATTTTACAAGAAAAATCCAAAAATATATTAAAGAATAAAACCCAAATAAAACGCAGCTAGAATACATAAATAGTATATTACATAGGTATATACATATGTATGTGTGTTTGTAGTTGTATGAGCAAGTGTATCAGCAAAAGGAAACGAAAAGCAAAGGAGGAAAAGGTTGTGGAGTAAAAAAAGGAAGTAGAAAAAGCAGCAACATCAACAGCAACAGCATTATTCCATACACAAGTGGAAAAAGTGAAAGAAATTGGTTGGAAAAATCAAGAAAAGTTCCCCAAAAATGTGTCGTAAGTAGTGAGCAGTGCACAAAAAAGGAGCAGAAAAGTGAAAAAAGTCACTTAACAGCGAAGAAAATATAGCAAAAGTGTGGAAAAAATTTGTACAAAGTGCTTGTGCTAAATGCCTTAATGCAAGCGCGTGTAGCAGCGGCGAGGGAAATTGGGACAGCTTCAGCGAAGGCAGCCAGGACTACGACGGAGCCAGCCAGGACTTCGAAACTTTAGACGAGCTACATAGGTGAGGCAAAAAAGTGTGAGTTACATGGTGCTGGGCAGAAAAAAAAAGAAAATTAAAGGATAGGCTGGCGACTCGGCATTACAGGAATACCTTTGTAGCGATTAGGGTCAAAGACGAAAAAAATCCCAGTATGTATGTGTATGCACATTCAATGGCAAATCACTCCGGTGTGTGGGCGTGTGACTATGTCTATACGTTTATGTTTGTGCCGAAATAGGCAATTAATTGGTGGCAACATAAAAAAATACCGCAGCGCTGGTAGTGGCGGTGGTGGTGGTGAAGGTGCGGTACAAGCGAATAGAAAGTGATTGAAAAAAAGTTACATACATACAAATATATGTTTAAATATATGCATGTATGTATGCATGTACATGCAGCTGTGTTTGTCTGCATGGTGTGTCCCTTCAGGGCTTGCAGTTGTAGGGCGGCATGAAGGGTGGCAACTTTAAATACGAGTATCTAACGTGAAAAGGTAAATTTTCGTGTGTATGCTCGCGTGTCATAGCTACTTGTTGTTGTTGTTATTGCTGTTGTTCTTGTTGCTATTGTTTTCCTTTTTGCTGTTGTTGTGGCACTTGTATCGTGTTGTTTTGCTGACGAGTGTTAAAAGAGGATACTCAAAATTAAAATCGGAAACTTGAAAACTGATGTGTATGTAGATTAGGATATAACGTCAACGTGCTTAATGTGCCACGCTCACATCTACATAGGAAAAATCAAAACCATATACATATGTGAATAGCCTGCCCCTAATAGTGAAGGAAAAGTTTGACACAATTAACAAAAAAAAGCATGCAACAGCGGGTGGCAGCAAAGGACTAAAAAAAAACTATGCGCACACACACACACATAAACATACACGTACAAACGCAAACATGTATGCTACATGCTGAGTAATATCGCCAAAATGCCAATATGTTGCCGAAGGGAGTAAAGGACATGCAGCATGTGGTGGCACATATAACTCTCCGCACCCTCCTGCCGCGCGCACTTGCGCTCGAAAAGCTTGACAGGTCGCTTACACGTCGCAAGTGACATAGTCAGCCAGTCAGTCAGTCAGTCAATCGGTGGCTGGTGGGTCGATCGTTCGCTCAACAACAGTCGCCTCGCCACCCAAATTGGTTGCTTGCCTGTCCTACAAACCGCTACAATCCGGCAGACAGCCTGCCTGCCTCGCTGACATGTGGCTGTGGCAAGACTTTGATGTAAGGATATATGTATGTACGCGTACAGGTGAATAAGCTACTGGCAAAACTAATGATTGTTCACTTGCTGTGCTACTACTTTGTAAATAGATACACACACACATACATACACTCATGCACCCATACATTGCTTGCTTGCTAGCTTTTCCCACATAATTACAATGTAGCATGAAGTTTTAAAAATACACGCCGCTTTGCCTTGAACAACAACAAAAACAATACAATAACGAAAATAGGAACAAAAAGCAATAAGTAGCAGAAAAGCTAAAAAAGGGACCAATGGACGAGAAAAATCGATGCAACTTGCCAACAGGCAGGCAGGCAGGCACAAAAAAAGTGTGACACCCTATTTGGTAAACAGAGTTGTGAAGTTGTGCACAACAACCGCAGGCGTGTAATGATATACATATAAGCACACTCACACACATATGTATTTGTACTATACTTGCAAATTTACAAGCTTTCTATAAAACAAACCAAAAAATCTTAAAATAAATAAAAAATCCCGAAAAAGGACAGAAAGTGTGCGAAAAAGGTGCGAATAGTTTTTGCTTTGAAAATAAATGAAAAGCGAAAAAAGTGCAAATATTAGCGAACAGCTATAGCTTCAAAATGTGCAAAAAAGTTTGGCCCATAAAAAATTTGAACATGAAAAAATTCACCACATCAATTATAAAATAATGTTCGCGCTATCGAATGAAGTGCTAAAAAATTGAAAACAAAAAAATATATATCCACGTGTACGTATGTGCATGCATACATACATACATACATACATACATACATACATATGTGTTTATGTTACAAATAGCAATGAAAATATTTGCCAATAAACGTTTATAAACCATTGAATTTATTTACATTAGTACTTGGAAAAATATTCAAAAAATAAATGCTTTGCCTGCAATAAATATCTACCAAAATTGTGAAGTGAATTTTGCCACCCAGTTTTTTGTTTTTGCTTTTTACGTGTGTGTGTTTTTTGGAAGTAGCCGTGAAGCGTTTGATGTGTTGTGGCCAAGTACTGCGAAAAAAAAAGAAAACAACCGATAGCAATAATATACACGTGTGCCTACATAGATATATATTAGAGTGGCCCTTAAAAAATGTGAAAATCTAAATTTTATACAGGGTGTCTCAGAAGTAACCTGCCAAACTTGAGGAGAAGGTTGGTGGGGGTGGGGGTGAGCTCCCTGATAAAGAAAATTTTTTCTGGTAAAATGTTACCGTTTTTGAAATTTTTAAATTTTTTGGAATGTCAAAAAATCGGACCTTTTCATGTATTTTTACAGCATGTAAATTTAAAAAAAAAAAAATTTAAATTAAAAAAATATGTAAAAAAATATTTTAAAAATTTAAAAAAAAATTAAAAATATTAAACATTTTTTTTTACATACAGTTAAAGAAAATACGTTAAAAGGCCCGATTTTTTTTAATTCAAAAAAATTTCAATATTTCAAAAACGGTGACACTTTTACCAGAAAAATGTTTGCTTATCAGGGAGCT